>VWYH01011121.1:737629-853272 GCA_013399365.1 Pampusana beccarii
CCCCCCCTTCCCTTAAAATCCTGGCAGAGAGTATTTTTCCTTGGAGGAATTAAGTCTTAGCCACGAATCGAGAGACGCCGAGTTCCCAGGAACCGCATCTCAGTGCACTTGTTCTGTTTCACACGCAGGTAAATGCCCACAACTGCGTGCGCTTCTAACTTGCGAGATTCTTGGAAACCAACTTTTCCCCCTCTACCTCCTCTCTCTCAGCCCATGTCCTGCGATTATTTCTCTTCTCTTCCTTTCTCGGCCCCCCAAGACAAGGAAATTTTTCGGTGCAAATAGCTTTTCAGCACCAGGTCTGGACAGGGCGAAGGGAACGGCGAGAGGGGGAGGACTGGGGGCTGGAAGGCAGATGGAGCAGAAACCCAAGAAACGTAGCCTCCACCCGGAGCACGCTAGGAGAGCCGCTCTGCAGTCGTGTCATTTACTTTCCACGCTAAATGGATATTTTTTTTTGGTATTAAATCGCATGAGAGCCTGGGGGGGAACAGAATTCATCTCGCTGCCCTTAATCAGCTTTGAGTAGAATTTGGCTAAACAGCAACGCTCTCGCCTCCTCCAGCAAATCTGCCTTTCCCTCCCCACACCCGCCCGCCCTCTCATAGCCCGCATTTCGGCGCTGCCAGCCCCCGAAGCCCGGCCCGACGGCACGCCGAGGGCAGCCGGGTCCCCCACCAGCTCCCAGGCCGGGCAGTGGGAACCGGGCCAGCCTTGCAGTGCCCTCCTCTGCCCCGGCTCAGCCCTCCGCCTTTATTAACGTACGGCAAACACGTAAAAGACATTTAACGGCGCTTAAGCTTAGGTTCTTCTCCGTGTGTTCTGGTTTGTTTCGCAGGGTCCTGCACAGAAAAACGAGCGTGGTGATGGCAGAGGCTACGCGCCGCCGGGCAGAGGAGGGACGGGAGCCGCGGCCCCCCGGCCCCGCGGGCGCACCCCTGTGTCCGCCCCTGTGGGGCAGCGGTGTCCGAACCTGCGGGGGCCGGGGTGCGGCACCCTCGCGGGGCGGCGGAGGGAAGGGGCTCCCCTCTGCCAACCTCCGCACCCGCGGGGAAGGCGGCCTGGGCAGGTCAGCGGGGATGGGGACTGCCCTCACTCCTCTTCCTGCTTTGATCCTTCCTCTCCTGCCGGCTGGCGAGGCCGAGAGGCTTTGTGCGGCTGTGTCTGCCGTGCAAAGCGCGGCCCGGCCCCAGGGCCACTCCACGGGGCTGCGGCCGCGGTCACGGTGAGTTGTGGGGGTGAATTTCCACCCTCGGGGGTGCAAAGTCCGGCTCGCAGCGGCTGCGGCCGTTTCTTAGCGAGCTGCAGGAAGCTGCACCCCTTCGGAGCGCGGCTTATCGGGAAGTTACTGGGCATCATCTGTTGATTAACCAGTGTCTTCCAGTGGGCACTGAGCGCAGGAGATAAGGGCCGGCAATGATTGACCAGGCGGGCGCCCCGGCTGCCTGGGGCGGCGGGGCCGCCGGAGCCCCCCCAGCCCGCACCGCCTCGCCGGCTGCGGGCAGGCCTGCGAGGGGTGAACCCCCAGCCTGCCTCCTCCTCCTCCTCCTTCTCCGAAAATACATCCCAATAGGGAAAAAAAAAAAATCCAAAGTAATTTCTCAGTCTCCTCTTTCCTCCCCTGTCTGGCACTTGTGATCATTAGCACTGAAAGCTGTTAATGTCTTGTCTCACAGCTCCCCCTTTAGTCTCTCTGCTCTCCCTGTCTCGCGTTCAAAGCCAGATCAATAGCAGGCTCTTTCTAACCTTGACCTATCCCTCGACCCGCCTCCATCTGCAGCTGGCCCCGCGCTGGTGTCGTCTCCCCCCTCCCGCCGCAGCCGGTGGCAGCCGCCCCGCTAGAGGAGCCGGGGTCCCCGGGAGCTGCCCCGGGCTGTGCGGCGGCGGCCCCTGACATGCCCCGCTTTGTCCCGGGCTGTGCGGCCGGGTGGGCTCCCGCAGCTGGGTAAGGGGGCCTGTGCCCCTGGCCCCTGCTCCGCCGTCCAGGGGCTACAGCACAGCACCGGCCTCCCGCCGCCGTCCTGCAAACCTGGAGCCGCAGCTGCCCGGAACAACAAAAAGCCACAAAGCCACAACAACGAAAACATCCCCCAAAGAAATAAAAAAACGCAGGCAAACCGGGAGCATAATCTGCAAGAACAGAACAAGCTTTTCACTAGCTCTAAAGGTGCCATGGTCCCTTGTTTTAAATTAGGAGGGAAAAGCGCTCTTATGCACAAGATACCTTGTATTAAGGTAATCATAATTTCTGTTTTCATAATAAACCAGGGATTTGAGGAGTTCTTTTCTAGACATACTGTCCTTATCATAGGGGAAACAAAGCTAATACGATGTTAAATATTCTGTTTTATGCTATAGACAACAAGGCATGCTGAGTCAAGAACTCTTTGCACACACATGTTCAGCTTCTGTGGTTTTTTTTTTTGCTTTTTTTTTTAAATCATGCCATCTCTTTAGCTAAAATTTGGCACGGATATACATACATAAATAACAGTGGCTTCAATACAAAGAGGAAGTCCCAATATCCTCACGGAGGATAAGCTTGATGTGTCACTTGGACACATTTTGAATGCATTTCCACTTTCTCCCCATTTGCTCAAATAACTTTTCAGTGGAAGAAAAATTGGAGCTGCAGATTCAGTGTGATGTGATTTTAGTTTCTTCCCAGTCTTTACTGAGAAAGCTCATGCTAAGTTAGAAGTAAATTGTTTTTGATACAGATCTAAGAGTTGGGGGTGGGGAGAAGAGAGGGGAGGAAGAAAGGAAGGAAGGAGGTTTGAGACAATCTTGACATAAATGAGGCTGTTGTCCTTATTCTCTTTGAATCTTTAAATGTTGCTACTTGGGGAAAAAAAAAAAAAAAAAAGCATAAACGTGGGGAGTTGATCTGATCGGTTTAGTTAGCCGCTCCGCTCCACCTTGTGAAAAGACACAGAAACACAGGATCTAACCAGATCATATTTACATACATATTAATAAAGCTCCCGAGGTGGCAGTTCAGCCTTCACATACAGTGCAAGGATCTCTGCGAGTTCTCATTTTAGACCCATAAAAAAAGATAAAAAGAGGTCTTTTGGGCTTCCCTGAATATTTTTCTGCAGTGGTTTTATATCATTTCTGAAAATTACATAGTTAAGTGGCATCAAATTTCTGGGTGATATAATAACTCAAAATGTGTAATTTTTTTTTGTATCAAATCACTTTGCAGCCATAAACACAGCTTCAGAGCCTCAATCAGAGGAATGATTTGGTGGGGGTTTTCATTTATGGCAAACAGTAAAATTGTTCTTGTTATCTATTCAAATATATATAAATTGCAGCATTTATTCACTTGATTTTCTCTTCCATGACACTGGTATATTTGAGAGTGCAGTGAAACGAAGGCTTAAGCAGATAATGTATTATCCCCTGCCCCATTCCCAAGACTTTTTGGACAGAGGCAAAAGCGGTGCAGGTTTTGCTGTGTTTTCAAGACATTTGGTGTCTCCTTATTTTTGGTGGCTGTCACTTCCTGAGGTTTCCATGAGTGAATTTAGAAAATGAGATTTCCTCAACGTTTACATTCTAAACCTTCCCCAGAGTCCCCTGCTTATTCAGTGGTCTGTGGGGTTTGGTTGGTTGGTTTGTGATTTTTGTTTGTTTTCCTGCAGAGTCCCTAATTTTTCCAACTCTTCCCAAGTGTTAAACATATTTGATAACAGTCCAAATGCTGGGGCCCAGTTTTCTTCCACACCTTTTTTCAATTAAAATAAACAAAATCAAAACAATACCTCTCTCTTCACCCCACAAAAAATCATGGAACCAGCAAGCCAGAGCAGAAGAAAAACACTTTCTTTTTTTTTTTTTTTTAGATAAAACACAGGATTGTTTTCCTTCTTCAGTTTAAAAGATTAATTCCTAAAGGCAGAATTTGGTCTGTTTAAACTTCAGCCCTTCCAACAATAGAAATTCAGTGGTGTGCCCACTGAAATCACTTGCAGGACCCTCAGGGACTGCAGTGAAAGACATACCCCTGTATTTGTTACTTGAGGATCTCTCTAGAAGTCAGATAACAATTCTCTCCAGCACCTTCTCTCATCCTGTGCTCACTGCCTGCATCTGCATGCACATGCTGACAGGGAAAGAAAGAGGGAACACGCTTTACAAGCATCCAGAATAAGCAGGAGACAAGCATCCCATTTGCTATATATGCTCAAACCCACTAAGAATGCTACTCGGGCATCCACATAACACCTGGGTTAGAAAAAAAAAAAAAAAAAGAAAAAAAAAATGGGCAAAAAACTCTGTTGCTGGGGAGGCTTTTTTTTTTTTAAAAAAAGCTGGTACATATTCCCAGATGAATTAAATCCAAGGATTGTTTGTGTCTTTGGAAAACAAATGCCACTGTTGATTGGTGCAAAAGGCTGAATTTTGTGAACCAACACTAGTTTCACTGTAAAAAAAATATATATATAGATATATATTGGTTTGCATGTGGAGGGTACAAAGAACCCCTCCTCCATAGGTGCTCTTCAGAACTTATACAACATGAAATTTGGGATCTGTACAGCTCTCTGCTGCTTTCAAGTGCAAGTTTCAACCAATTTATTCCCTTTCCCTTCATAGATTATTTTAAGAGGATTTAAAATCTTTGGATTGTTTAAAATAACAAAGATCTCTAAGCTCGGAACGTGGCAATGAAATCTTCAGCTTGAACTCATGACAGAAATGTTCCAGCCTGTCTCTTATGAATCATGAAAATCCAAATCTGAACATCAGAAGAGAACAGTACTTCATTCATTCTTGTTCTTTATTCCTCTGCGTTCTTCCTACTTTATTTTATTTAAATCGAGTATATCCATAGAAACCTATTAGGATTGTTATTATTATTATTTTATATTATTTTAACTTGGGCAACCAAACTCAAACAGGGAAATTTATCAGTTTCTGGATTCAGTATCAGCCCCTGCAGTTTCATTATTCCTGTTGACAATTACGGATCACAGAAGTGCGGATGCCTGGCCTGGGAGCGCCTGTGTATTGCACCCAAATTACACATTCCTGTTCATAAAGACTGGAGCAAAGTATGAATGTGAACGTCATTGCTCGTGTCTCAGGCAACTACTCACATCTTAATTGAAAATGATCAAATAACAGCATTCCCTTTAACAAACAAATGACAATGTATTGTCATGCTCGTGGAAGGTGGTTGAGCAGAAAAGCCGGAGGCAACAGCCGGTGTCGGCCCTAAGACCCTGAGAGCACACGCGTGTGTGCACACACATCCCCCAGGCCCAGATTGTGTTTTCTTCCACCTTGGTTCCTTCCAGGATGCTGCTTCTGTCTCCAGGATCATGCTCACCACTTTCCCAGGTCTGATTTCGCTTTCTCCCCAGGCATCTCTCTTTTGCTTCTGCGTGTGAGCTGCAGGTCGGTGCCACAGTGACAGAGGGGTTGTTCCTCTCACCTCCCCTGACACTTTGAAACGTAATTTAGGATGATCAGGCCACCTCGGCACGGGGTGGACCAGAGGTTTGATAGCACCCTAGTCAAAAGTCACAGAGATGCGAAGCATTTACGGAGCAGCAAATGAAGTCTTTTCTGAGCCAACTGTTCCACCTGGACCCCACTACAAATTATTGTTTTCAATTACCACCTGTGTACTCCTTCCCATGCAACTTATTGATGTAAAATTACAACAACACTGGTATAAATAAGTTATGCTGTGGTTGTAAAATGGAAGAAATTTTGTTGTAGCAATTATGTTCAGCAAGATGACAAAATAAATTTCCAGTGCTGTGCTTGCAGTAACCTGGGGAATTTAAACCTCATAATTTCCATTCATTTCAGATAATTTGGAGTAATTTCTATATGTAATAACTTTGTAATGAAAAACACAGCGGTACTGAAGTGATTTTAACTCTCTATTTTTTTTTGCTATGGTATACATGGCACAAAATAAATAATAAAAATAATATTTCCTTTTTGTATGTGTTCGGTAATTCTTTCAGCAAAATCATAAACTAATACCAGGACTAAATCTCTGTCCATGAAATGAAAAATAAATTGAGTTAAAGAAAGTGAAAAAGTATGAAAGGCCTTGGATGTTTTATTGTGACTTTATTAAATTGTATCATCTCTATGCTCTATGGTATCCCCAGGGGTTACTGTTCTGAGGAAGGGCAGGGAGCTAGATAGGTACATGTCCCTAGATCAAAAGCAGAGATGGTTGGAAGAAATTCATACAAAAGTGTTTAATTCAGCCCTTTAATTTTTAAAATAGAAACTGGAAGTAATAATAATACTAATAAAAAAAAATGAGAGACGCGTGGGATAGTACAGGACAAAAGGGACAAGTTGCTTTGGGGCACTGATTTTCATTAGTGTATTTGGTGGTAAGTTACTTAGAGACTGTAAACATGTGTAATCACAGAATATGTTCCAATACAAGGGAATAGCATTTAATTAAAGATAAGAAAGAGTACTGTACATCACTGAAAAGCTGTATCTGTGTCCTACTTACCATCATAACACAAGGCTATTATTACACAACAAACAAGAAATCATGTGCTCTGCTTTGTGGAAAACAGTGATTTCCTTGAGAAAAAATAATAATGCAATACCAATAATATTATTTTTGCATTTATGTCTCACTTGCATCTCCAGGTGATTCGTGAAGGTGGGTAATGATTGAGATACTTCTAATAATGAGCAAAAGGAGGCATAAAAGGTGTTCCTATACCCTTGAAAGGTTATCCAGCCATGCTGTGGGACAGAAATAAAAATGCCAAGATTACAAAGGCTAAAAGCCAGTTCTCTTAACTGCTAAAAATCCATCTCCCAACAGCATCATTACCTCTCTTTTTCAACAATACCAGTATTTAAATGTCATGTTATTACTCAGTATTAGGCTTCTGAGCTGTACAAGGAGAAGGTTAGTTTAAGTTCCCTCAATGTCATCTGTGGATGGTGCTCAAGGTTTGCACCTGTCCCTGCACAGCCTTAAATTTGCAGCTGCCCAGTGACCACAGGGTCTCACTCCCTCGCTGGCTTCCCCACGGCCCATGCTGTAACCCAGGCTGCCTGGAGATAACATGAAATACAAGAGGACTGAAGATTTGTGACAGCCCACAGGAGACATCGTGCAACAGCAGCACAGGGATAGCCAGAAGCCATGGTCTGCTCCAAGGGGAGGAAAGAAAAAGGCAGTCTAGAAGAGACACTGATTTTGAAGAGGACACATCGAGCCACAGAAAAACTAATGCACAGATTCTCAGTTTGGGGCTTACCTACTACTGAAGTCAGTGGTTGTTAGGTGCCTAAATAATTCTTGAGGCTCTATTGCAAATTTGGTCAAGTCAGGATTTGCCATACAACAGTTCATGTCCTGGGTCACCAGAATATGTGAGGCCGGAGGCCATACTCGAGCAGATTCAATTCAGATCTAGAAACACAAGAGGAAATGTAAGAGAGGTAAAAGTCAGCCACAGTACAACAGCACACAGCAGTTGACACCAAAGTTTTAAAAAAAATTCCCATCCCCAACCTTCACACTAAAGAAATGGAAATGGAAACAAAATTCTAAAAGCTAGGTAGAGGTCAACAGCAACATGTAATGGCAGAGAGCTGAAAAACTCTGATCCCTTCATCAACAGCAGCCTCAAAAGTGAGGACCAAAATAGAACCCGCTTGTGGCCACAAAGTTGAGGGGCTACGTTTGAATAGTGGCTCCAGTGTCTCTGTATCTTTGTGTAATGGTGTTGCAGCTACTGAGGGAGCTGTCTGCTGCTGCTCGAAGCCTCCACACCAAAGCCCAGGAATGCTTTCTGAAATCTATTTTTTAAACATATATACGTAAGTGTATAAGTGTGTGTGTGTATATATATAGATATATATGCTTTTTCTACCTTTTGTGAATTTTCTGATCCTCTCTCAGAATTACAGGCAGTTGGACTGACTTCCACTAGATTGCTCAAAAATTCAATAGATGTTTTCCCAAATATAATTTTTTAAGAGAACAAGTTAATACCTATAAGCAAAGCAAACAATCATCTGTGGAAGTATATACTTAAATTCTTCTGAGCCAGGTTAAGACAAATCTTTCCAAATAGCAATTCCCTTGTGTAACAACCGTCGTTTGAAGTCTGACCCCTTCCTGAGCCTTTCCTGCTAGAGAACATGTCTTATATTGAATCTTAGCTGGGACAGGGTACAAGTGGATTTTATTTGTTGTACTGAATATATGTAGACGAGGTTAACCTCTAAACTGAGATTTTACAAAAATGCTATATTTTCTGTGTTCAAATTATAATTGATATACTGAGCTTAAATTAGCTATCCAGAAGCAAACGTGTAGTGAGAGGGAGAAGGAGAGACGACGCCAAAAGCAGGTGTCATTTTAAGTATATTACTAAGTCCTCTTGCTTTTTAGATTATTCATGTGTTTGCAGAATCAGGACCTCAGATTAAAGTACATCCAAGGCTACTTTTGCCTATTTGCACAGCAATGAGCACACTACCAGCGTTTGCCATGCAAAGGAGCACATCGAATAAGAATAAAACAATGCCAACTAAATCCCCCTCACCCCATGCGCAAATTAAATTCATGATGAGCAGGCCTGAGGGAGGGAAGCAGCAGTGGAGGCCTGGCATGCCATGTTAAACTGAATCTCCCTTCTGCCTACTCCTCCACCTCTTTCTTTTCCTCCTCCTCGCCATGTGGCATCCTACTCTCCTGCTGCTTGCCTGCTACGCCTCTGCATCCCCTCCGTGAAGCACCGTACGGTAGCAGTAGCAGCAGCAGGAGCACGCTGCCAGCCCCTGCCTAATCAGCCCCCACCAGGAAGACCTGATCACCCCCTCAGCCTCCTGTCCCACCGATCATCACGCAGCTAACTGGGGGAAGTCAGGCGCTAGCGCTGCAGACAGAGCGCTCAGGAGCCTTCTGGACTCGCTGTGGTTGTGGATGCAAGTGTTAGGCAGCTGATGGATGCTCTACCCCTGACAAAGACCCCACTAAGGCTGTTGTTGCCTCCACAAATGCAATTATTGAGCAATCTGGAAGGGGAAATCAAGCAGCCTCCATAAGGCACTTGGACCTGCTAACCCCTGTCCTGTGCAGCACCCTGCTGGGATAGTGAACTGTTCTGTGCCCTTTTTCAGGGTAAAACCTCATAGGCACATTCTTCAGGGTGGATTTTACTGTGATTAACACTGTGCTGGTCACCCATGTGATAACTGTTGCTTTATCACCCTCTATCACGGCCACACTGCTCGGGCAGTTCCTGGTGGTGGTGGGTGAACTTTGCTGAACTTCTCTGTACTTCCCTTTAGCTCTTGTGAAAGTCGGAGGAGGAGCTGTGGGATAAGCAGGAGAGGAGGTGGGGTGCTCAGGACCAGAGCCACAGGCCAGCGACACTGGTGATAATATTTTTACCACTGACAAAGTAAGAAACACCTTATCTCTGAACCTAGGTACAGCGTATCTGTTCACTGCAGGCTGGACATTGTTCTGAGATGACCAACCCATGCAAATCAATTTACAGTTTCAGCGTGATACGTTCGGCTGATATTATCAAGGATATAAAATATGAACACAGTAAAAGCCTCTGTGTACATCAACTTTCCACGGACAAAACCTGCAAACACTCTCACCCCTGTATACACACGTTCCTCGTGTTTGCAGAAGGGCATTCAAACATGTTGTGAAGGGCTGAGCGTGCCTGTGGGCTCTGTGCAGGCTGCTCCTGCCTGTAGGCAGCTGTGCTGGACAAGCATCGCTCTTCCCTACGCAGGGCTGGACAGTCCTGCAGGAGAGGCAGGGCTAACCAGCTCAGCCATCGACCCTTCCAGACCCAAACTTCTGACTCATGGGAACTTACAAACTCAGCCTAGCAGTGGGTTGGCAATCTCTTTTATTGGATGGTGCAAACCTGCCCTAGAAGCTGTAGCCATAGCCTTGCTCTTGTTTCATTGCTGCCACCTTTAGATTTTATTAAGATTTGGGTATCTTTTTAGTGAAAAAGTTCACAGTTAAAAAAAGAGCTTTCGCTAACTGCAGAGAGAAGAAAAAAAAAAAAAAGTTAAATGTGCCAAAAGCCCAAACTGTGCCAACCAAAATGCTTAGCATTCCAGAGGAAAAAAGGACACTTTACTAAACACAATAAAAGGAACTAAACCAGCAAATGCTTCTTCAGTTACACGCACAGACTTACCTCATGAATCCCCAGTGCCTGTGGTTACCATCTTGGTCTTCTCTAGCAGCTCAGGCTTCATATGCTTTCAAGAACATGAACCCTGAAGCTGTTCCCCAGCTGGCCAGCATCCACCAAGACAGAAACCTGCAGAGCTGGGGGGCTTTGGCTGACCAGAAACCATCTTCTGGGACCCAGCTGAAGCTGCAGTAAAAGACTGATGAGCTCACTTTGCAGAGTTCAGCAGGTGAGCTTCAGTGCAGGAACGCAGATGGGAGGCCAAAGGCTGGGCTGGTGCACCCTGACATTGAACTGTCTCTGGCTTCTCCAGCCACTTGCATTGCACAGTGCTGTGCAGAATGTCTGCTGCTCCCCGACACAGCATACGTGTGTTTGTACACTGCTGGGCACCTCTTGGATTTAACCATGTGTCACCACAGGCATATTCCTGTGTGCTTGAGGTCTTAATTTTTCTGATTAATATAGTGAAACATTTGGATTCCCCAAGGAAGCTCACTTTGTGGTCATTTGGGACATCTGGTATTCAAATTGGCTGTCTCTGGGGCATGTGCAATTCAAACCTTTCAGCTTTCGCAGATCTGCCCATTGCTCTGGAGTGCTTGGATTAGCTGTTTTGAAGGCTAGAGGCCACTTGCATAATGCAGGCAGCAGGACCTCACCCAGGTTTTAAAGCAACCAAACCCACAGCTCTCATTTGAATTGCAGAAAGCCACCCAGTCTTGACTAAAGGACAAGTCTGTAACAGTCCTAAGTGAATTGTTGCAATAATGTATTGCTTCCCAATGTACCTTATTGTCAACCAAAATTTGTCAAACTTCACTTCCAGCCAACTGATCTCACTAGCTGATCTATGCTAGCACAGAGAACTGAATCCTTTTCCCAATACCAGTCATTTCCAATTTCTTGTCATGAAATATTTGAACTTCCTCACCAGTTGTGAATCAGCCATGGTCCCCCAGTATAAGGTGCAGAATCCAGAATCTAAACCACCTCCTTAGCTCTTTTCTAATCTTCTTCCAGCACTCACAAAATACATAAGACTTCCTTTCCGGGGCTCAAAAGAAACAAATCTGGTGTTCTCACCTTGTTCGCAGAGCCAAAGAAATCAGTCATCAGGAACCAAAATAAATGTACATAACAGACCTAGAGAGCTGTTCGTAATTATTTTAATGGATCAGTGAAGGAAAGACGTTCAACTCCCATTTTAGAACCAGAACCATACTATAACCAGTCTGCATCAAAGGCAGATTTACTGAGGAGGATAAAAAAGCTCAAGCCTCATCCTCCCTAATCAGCTCTAATGAGTGAGAGATATTCCCGCCACAGGCTAAGGGAATTGCCACATCACTGCAGAGCCCCCATAACATTATCACTGCTGTCTCTCATCCTGGTGGTTTCACTGTATTTACCCTTGTCTTCCTTCTCCTTTGGTTGTTATCTCCACTTCACTTCAAACCAGTGGATGCCCAGTATTTTTCTATTTCTATTGAAACAGATTTCAACCAGAAACTTCTGCCCTTTGAAGACTCCACTGAGGTGTTAATTATATTTTTAAGGGACATGTATAATTTTCAAAATCCTGCTGTCCAGAGCATGAGACTGGGACTCATGAGAGTCAGGTACACTTAGTAACAACCACTATCAGCATCAGCATCCAGCTTAAGAAACTTCCCTTTTTTCCCCCCTTAGATTCTATCTTAAATATTACTTGGAGCAGAATGAAGTGACTGTCCTCAGCACACAAGAAACTGATTTCTGCTGTGTAAGCTCTTTCTGCAAGGGATTGTCTTCTTGGATCTTGTTTGTACCTTGCCAGTACAAAAAATCCACAATTCCCCATTGAAGAATATTGTGAAGCATAACTTTTCAAAGAGAATTAAATGCTGTATTTTTGTCTACAGTTGTTGCACAGATGTGTTATCTCAAGTATTGCTTCAAAAATTATGTTTACAAAAGAAATACATGTTTAAATATATGTTTTATGCTTTACCTAGTATGGGTTGGAATAAAAAAGCAGATGTTCAACAAGGCTGTGTTTTAAAGTTAGGTCATCTGTGCTGTCTTATATGTGTTGAAGAGAATGTCCAGCTTAAAATCTCTGCCTATTCCTCTCCTGTTATTTCTCAGCGATTCTTACACAGACTTTAACACAGGTCCACTGAGCTATTTTGAGAGAGACAAACTTCACATAGGTAAAGTTTTATTACTCATTTTGATTAAAAGAAGGACAGAGTTGATTCCTCTGAAATTTCAGCTGTCATGAAGTGATGATTATTGTGTAAGTTATCTTTCTTTTATTGATAAATCTGGCACGTCAGTTACTTTGAAATATATAGATACCTGCAACTGCATAATAAGTGTCAGATATTTATATACCCTGGTACCAAACAAAGAGGCAGTTGGTCCTACTGCAATTGCACTTGAACTTGTGTAGACAGAATTACTTCAGCTGTAGGATGGCATCACTGGTTTTAGAATTTGACCGCATATTCTGCAAGGAGGTGTGTGAAAGCATGTGGCCATGTGTCAGGCTCTTGGCACAGTAGGCAAACCACAAATTTAGCCACCTCTTAAAAACACAAGCTGAAGAAATAATTTTGATGATTATATTTTATAAATTAGCAGTGTAAAATCTATGGTAAAGTATATCCTGCACTTTCTGAGACAGGAATATGTAAGCTCTAGACCTGGTTCCTCTCTGTCTGGTATATTGCATAGGCATTCAGACATGCCCAAAAATGAGTGCCCAAAGCTACCAGGTCAGGATAGAATATTCTATCCCCCTTTTACCCTTTATACATGATGCCCAGGGACCCAGAGTCAGGAGGTCACTGATCACAGCTCAGACAGTGTTTTGGCCAGATTCTCTGGGCGATGTTATCTTTACTGACGTGGCACAGGGAACAGAGCTGTGCCCTTTAGTCCTGTTCAAATCCTGGACGTGGCCCACAGAGACTCTCTCCTTGTACAAGCGGAGGGTTCCGAGGGTTTGTACTGTGACCGGAGGAAGGTCGTGCATGGCCCTGGTGCTCTGCCCTGGGTGGTGATCTTGAATGTCAACTGTCATAAACTCTGAGTGATAACATCTCTCGTTTCATGGATTTATTATCAACATCCTGCATTGGCCATTGACCTCAAGGTGGTTTTATTGTACATCACCATGATGTGGTCAGAATTGCTGCTTATCGCTTCTTTCAACAATATCGCAGCTTCGTGAGCCATCTGGCTCTGACCTGACTGTTGATGTAAGGGCAGACGCAGGTCCTGAAGGCTCCACAGGGTGTGTGGACACCAGGGTCCCTCCTGCTGCTGAAGCCACGCTGCGGGTATCTGAGAGGCACCTGGCTTTTTCATTCCCCATGAACCTGCAGGATTGAGGCAAACATTTTGCTTCTCCTCCTCTCTTGCATCTTTGCCCTTGCCAGACATTTTTGTTTCAGTGTTTCTTGTTGTTTCGCTACAAAGCTCCTACACTGGCCTCTGCTGCCTACATTATTGGTAGGCTGTTCCGTCCCGCTCTCTGCCTTCCTTTGCTGTATTGGTTTGACCTTTTCCTGGGAATAGCAAGCTGTTTCCTTGCTATCTGGAGGTGTTTCTCTAGGGCTAGATCTCTTCTTTTTATACTTTTCTGTAAAGGGAACTCATGTGTCCTACAGATGATCTTGGCTCCATTTAGGGAGTGTTTAACATCTCCAGAGCTATAGATTTTGCAGCTCTGCAAGGCAGGTGCCTATCTCAGATCCTGCTTCTTGGGGTGGGGTAAAAGATACAGTATTTCTCCAGAGTCTCATTCTGTCTGCAGGGTCATGATTCTAATCAAACACCTTTATCAGCTGTTCCAGTGTTTCAGGCATTATTCCTGGCAACAGCATCTCACTTGCTTCTTGTCCTCTAATTCCCAGTGAGACAGTAAAAATCTTTACCTTCATTTTTTCATCTTTATCTCTCATGGTCAGCTCTGCATACAGACTTGGTTCTGGCTTCCCTGCTACTGTATGTGAGGAGTTTCTCTCTCCCTTCGTATTACTTGTTTGCTCTCTTCCTTGCTGCTGGTCTATAAACTTGTTCTTCCTTGCTGGCTATGCGTTCACTACCTGGATTCATGTACCACATGCTGTGTGATCCCATGAGAGGACTGTAGTACTTCTAGGTGTGGCTCTCTATTAAGACAATTTCTTTGTTTATGCTGATATGCCACAGACACTGGCTTCCTGGTGACTATAAACTCTTCTGTCCTGCAACTCACGTGTCCCTGTCTTTTTCCCAGGAGGCAGCTGGAAGTGTCCAGCAAGACATCGTCAGTTACAGCACCCTGAGGGGCTGCTGGAGTGGTGAGACTGGGCATGCAGGGACAGTGACTCCTTTGGTGTTTTGTTCTCTACTGGAATACAATAAGGTGTCTAGGTCTTTACCAGACAGCAGGATAAAACTAGCCAGACACGACAGGACTGCCCAGATGCAACAGGCAGGATGGGTACAGTCACACATACATACACACATTTGCAGGGTTTGAACTGTCATACCTGGAGAGAAACGGGCACTTTTTGGTGCAATTCGTCTCAGCCTAAAATGCATCCAAAGAATTACTTCCCAAAAATGCTTGTTTGCCTCCTTCCTTCATCAAAGGAGCAGAATAGCTCCAGAATGGAGATAGCATAAGGTGAGAGTATTAGGGAAAGAAGAAAGCTTAGAGAACTGACCCAGGGAAGAACATTGATTTTGCTCTGTTTTGCTGGGAGAAGAAGGATAATAACTCCTTGTTCTTTTGTACTTAAAAGGAAAGAAACTCTTTCTGCTGTTTGCTGCAAATATCCAGGGTCCAACTCTTCTCTGCTACAGCCTTTGATGTAGTTGCTACTTCCCTTTATTCGGTGCAGCTACCCCAGTATAAGACCAGCAGCAGAACAGAGAACCAGGCCATGTATGTTTTTAAAAATAGATGAAAAAAAAATAGATGAATGAAAAGCCCTGCTGTCCTGGTGTTAACGGAAGTCTTCTTTGTATTTAATACGGCGGAGAAAATTTGTCCAAGAGCAATTCAACCAAATGTAAATATTGCCACCTACTAGTACTGCCAAGATCAATGAGAAGCTGGATTATCTGCCTCATAAGTGCTACCATTTATGTGAGATCAATGCTGGGGCTGGCTACATGTATGCACCTGATTTCCCAGTACTTTTCTTTTATGATTTTTTAAATATTTTTTTTTTTTTTTTGTAATTTCCTCTTCTTGAATGCAACACTGCTGAAAGCTCTCAGGTTGAGATCTTTGGAAACTGAAGTCATCTGGTCATCAGCACAGCAGCCTCAGATTTGGCACCAGACTATCTCTGGGGTGTTTCCAGGAGATATCCCCCCAAAGTAGCTCCAATATGATGCCTTCTGGGCTGTTGATCAGTCTGATGAAGACATTTATATGAGTACAAACTGCAGGATGTGTCCATACCCCATGGTTTCCTCACTCAGGTTAATAGGCTGCAGAGCTCATTTCTCGTTGTTCATGTAAGCTTAGGTCATTATTGTTATGTTGAGTTGTTTGGTGAACACGATAAATAAGTGGAAATGCATTTTCATTGCATACTCATACATTTTTATTAATTTTCCACAAACATTTATAAAGGAAATGGTTTTGTTTCCTCCTTCCAAGAGCAGTCCCAGAAAGCTTAAGTCTTGCAGTATCTACCAAGAAAGTTGCACCCTGATCCAGCAAAGCAATTAAACATGTGCTTAATATAAACTGTTCCAGTGACTGAAGCAGTCTGCCAGAACCAGGACATCTGTTTCAGGTCCTGATTTTTCATTTTGTGATTATAAATTATCAAAGTAACAGAGGACAAGACAGTGACACAGGGTAGGTTTACAACACAAGTGCACAAGTGTCATCCCGCACAACCAGGTCCAGAAGCAGTTAATCAGGGCCTGGAAGCACATTGGTGCTTTATATCATTTCCAGACCCAAACTCTCACATCCACTTAGTGCTGACCCTCTGGCCTCCAGCTGGACCCAGGGAGCTTTGCCCAAGCACCCCTGGAAGGCACAGACCCCGTGCACATGCCTGTAAGCTCCCGGCAACACCAGGATTTCCTTGAGTGAGGTCCTACACATAGAGCAGAGGGAGATCAACACCTGTTCTTCGGGAAAATTCCCATGGGATGGGTCCCTACAGCTTCAGCACATCCACAGTAACATTTTTGAGGAGCTCTGGCAGTGCCAAAGCTTTACAGAAAATCTGCACTATGTGGAGCGAAAATGGTTCAGGACACCCTGAGAAGCCTTAAAGCAATATGACATTTTGTCAAATTTAATCCAATTCCACATATTTTGCCAGCGCTTTCCAAACTTCGTTGTCCTACGAATTTGGCAACTCTTCCTTGTCTACCCTTACAAAACAGGATCAGCTTTCGAAGAGAAATGTGCCCAAGTAAAATCTGCATCTTCCTTGCCAGCAATTATGGGAACATTTTTTTCCATCTTCTTTACCTTTCTGTAAGGACCTTCTCCCTCCCATGCAGAATAGCCCCTATAGGACATTCAGTCCTTCACCCTGATCTCCTCCAGAAGGACTTACTCCAGAAGGACTTTCCTGAGCTTTGCCTTTTGGAAGCTGAATCTTCTTCAAGAAAATGAATACAGTTTGGAAAATGAGTTTTTAGTCATTGCTGAGACAAAATATCCATATTCTATAACAGTGATGAAAAGGTGGTATCTCGAGGGTAAGATAACCCATTAACCTTCATACAGTCCAATAATAACTGAAAGAGCAGCGAGCTATATCCATACACCCTCACAGGTGCATTCATACTTTGCCATCTGCTGAACAGAACCTGAACTGGAAAGCTGTGTTGCCTAAAAGTGCTAAGAATTAAAGGGAATTTTCCTTTGGCTCATGTTGTCTGAGTGTTTGTCCTGAGAACTGGAGAACCAGGACCACTGTTGTCACAGTATAGCAGCAACTCTGAAGATTCAGTGAGCCAATACTCCTGCAATAGTTTGCATTTTTAGTGCTTTTGCTTGCAGAGGTGGTGTTTTGTTGTTTTGTTTTGTTTTTTTCAAATGAAGGTATTAAGTGGGGTGAGGGAAGAGATAACTATCCAAGAAAGTAAGAATATACATCTGTGAGTCATCACTTGTCTTAACAGACCAGTCCTGAGAGCAAAGAGTGCTATAGAAATGTCTATTTTAGTCCAAAAGGAAAAAAAAAAAAAAAAGTTTTGAGAAGTGAACATTTCTGCACAGATTGTCACTACTTTTGCGAATACTCACTGAAAAAGCCATGAGTCTGGTACAGCTCTACAGCAGACAACTTTGGAGGAAAGCTTATTCTCCGGCCGTGAATTATGCACAGATAATTATACTGTTCTTTTTTGGCAGCCCACTCTGTGGTTCCCAACTTGGCACATCATCTTCTGTTCCAAGTCGTACACCCATTAGCTCAAGCCTGAGAGCCCTTCCCCAGGTCACATGCACAACACCCTCTGAAGGAGTGGAACCATGATGACAATTTGTCAGATATGATAACTAACAAATTAGTGCCTCGCGTCGCCGTCAACGTTTGGGGTTTCTGATACAGTGCATGCAGAGCTATTCATTAGGCATGTTTGACAGAGGGTGGGAGTGGAGAGGTTGTTTTGTCTTCCTTCACTTTTAATTCTGACAATTGCAGATACGCTGCAGGCTTCTCAGCTCAAACACTCATTGCACTATCCTGGCTAAATCCTAGTGAGGAGAAGAAATGAGCTCTCTTGGGTGACCACTCCAGTGTGTAGGAGTGAAGCATCCTTTTCATATGCTGTCAGTGCTGCAGTAAAAGCAAAAATCTTTCAAAACATCCTTCATGTATATATTCAGATTCCTCATGCTTTTATTCCACTTTAGGAAAATAAGATCATTGGAGACATCCTAGTTCTAACAAGTATTGTGGAAATACATTGTCAAAACCTTTTAAAATGTTCCCTTAGATACCTCATCTTAAGAGGCAGCCGAGCTTTCAGCAGCTGTGAGGTACCGTAGTTAACTACAACTGCTACGATTTGTTGCAGCTCAGCCTCCTGGAATAATTCCTGTCAATGAATCATTATGGATTAGGGCATACTTAAAAGGTTAATTTATATACAACTGCTGGAGCTTGTATTGACCCTTCTTGCACTGGTCTAAGGCGCTGAATGTTTTATTGCCTCTCTGTATAAACAAAAGTTCCAGATAACTGTATATCCCTGACAAGATGTTCTTAACTCTTTCAGTGATGGGCAGTCTTTCTGAGACAGCTCTGAGACGTCACCAGGAACAGTGCGTTAGGGGACATATTGACACCTCCTGTTTGGGGTTCCTGCTGTGTCTGCAAAGGCCATCCCTTTACATCACAGCAGTGCCAAACTGAATTTCATAGTTTTGCATCCCTGATAAAAATATAAGAAAGGAAAGCTGTGCAGGGAGAGATAAAATCTTTCGTTAGAGGAAATGATGTGATTTAAGGAATATGCTTATTGTTTGTTGCTCTTGCTTTTGCCTGGAGGAAGCAGTTGTGTGTCTGGGAGGTTGTACATTCCTTTCTAAGTCTATTATCTTTCTAACAAAAATATGATTCGTCCTTACAAACCTCACATCACCTGATGCATGGTCAGCCATAGCACAGGTAAATGTTTGAGCCTTAAGTGTTATTTGTGAATAAAGTTAACCATATGTCCTGGACATTTCTCCACATCATTGTCACAAGACAACAGGTAGTGTGTAGGCACCCAAGGTAAGCTGTAATCCCAAAACATATATGGTGCTAGTATGGCTTGGGAAAACCGTAAAAACACACACTGCAATAAAAGCTCAACAGTGCTTTAAAAGTCTGTGGTTGCTTTGTGCAGTAGAAATTGTGTTTGCAATCCTTCATGCCCAACCATATGTTATGGGAACACAGGCTGATCTCAGCCATCTTCTCTGTGCATCAGCTGCTACAGCGCTGCAACCTGATCCTCCCCTCAGAAACGCCTGTCGCTACCGCAGCCAGGACCTCCACCAGCCTGAAATGATTGTGGTGGAAAAATCAGATGAGAGACTCCCTGGGCTGCATTCACCATGGGCATTTCAGGTTTCCAGATGCTACTGGAACCTGCAACCACATCCCAGCTGGAGTACCCGTTGTTGTAAGCTCCGCTCCACAGCTCTGTGTGCTACGCAGATTGGGACTCTTCAGCACACTACATCATGCGCCTCACACGACACCTGATTTCGTTGTATGTATAGCGCCCATCCACCATGCACGGTCAGCCATCTGTTAGCAGGCATCATCTACCCACATAGGAAAGCATACTCTTTGCTGCTGCTCCTCTTTCCAAGGTTTGAGAGGCAAAGAAACGGGATGCGATTTCCAAGTTTTTCTAGACAGAAATACCTAGCCCTTTTGGAGCCATTTCAACCATGTTTGCCAGTGATTTTTCCATCATCGCTTCCTTCTGACGTGGGCCAGGGTCACAACTGTGATCTACAATTTTTTCACAACTTAAGATGTTTTGGGTGGGAAAAGGCCATCATCTTCTCTTCCCAAAGGGATACCAGCCAACACAGTGAATAACGTTGCTGCCATGGGTTGTGTGACTATAGCTGGGTGCTGAGGTCCCTCAACTCCCGTGAGACACATGTTTCAGTGCCAGTCTGGGGAGCTTGCAAGCCAGTCCATATTTCTGCATGTCTGGGCAGTAGCACTGCAGGCAACCCAGTTTCCCAGGATGGCAGGAGATGCATCGGCACACATACAGCTCAGAGCTAAAACTGAAACAATCTTAACATCTTGGGCTACTCAGGTTAAACTGAGCTACCTTATCAGTTCTCATAAACCCTACCCTCACGTATCTAACGATAGTCCTCCCTTCTCCTAGGACAGTAGAGCATTGTTCTCCTCCAGATACAAAGGATATAAGCAGGACCTCTGTCTCCTCTTCCCATGTATCTAGAGAGCACAAACATACAGGCCCCGCTCTAAAATATAAATACCATCCTTTGCACACAAGTACAAGAGCCTGTCCTCTTCCCCCCACAAACTCGCTGAAGGTATGAAAAGGTTTTTGTCTCTTCTAAATAAATATTTTTTTCCCAAATCCTGTGCTAAGAAGTTTCCCTCCTTCATCTACGAGATCACCAGAGGTCTAAGGGCACTTGTCTGCAAAAGCCATGTGTCAGACCTACACAGTGGTCTTAAGCCCAGCACCAAACGTCCCTGGGCAGGTTTATCTGTACCTCTTTGCTGCTGTTTGCACCTGTATCTCTCCACTGTGTGGAGATCCTCTGTCTGCCCCAGGCTAAAGTGAGGCTGCAGCCCAGTGCTGTCCTTTCTGGGGATATTCACCCATGTGAACACGGAAAATTAAGAAACCAAAGGGACCTCTCCAGGTTCTCAGATGTAAGGACGTGTCCCACCATTTTATATCAAAATGTACATTTAACATCAGCTGTTCACTTAGATCAGATAAAACCTGCCAACCTGACTTAAAAACAAATGCAATACCAACCTGGACAACAACAAAAACAACTCCGCATGCCCAGGGCTGTTGTGGCACCTTGCTGCTGTCAGACCCCTGGCAGGGCTGGATGGGCTGGTGGTTGGCACAAGCATTTCAGAGGTTTTGTCATGGGAGTGTGACTGAGAAAGCACAAAAGTGCCAATTAATCCTGCTCCTATTCCTGCATCTACTGCTCTGGGTGGTGGGGACATGAGATGCCTGCTGGGGTCAGTTCTGCTTAGAGAGGGTTCACTCATTGCTTATTGCCACATCCATGCCCAGCTCTTGGCTGCTGGGACTCATTTGTGATGCTCTGGGTTATTTTTACTGAAAACAGAGGTATTTCTGCTAGGAAAAGAAAATGGATTTAACTCCTGCCCCAGAAAGGCAGACAAGGATCCATCTCTGTTTGAAATTGGGGGCTGCTTGAGAAGCCTAAAGCAGGTCAGCCTTTTCTTATAAAAGCCATGTGGAGAGAAGAAAAATATCTCCTCCCGTATCCCCTGGATAGAGATGCAACACAGAAGGGGAGGTTTGCTTTCCTCTTACCATCCTGCCTGAGCTCAAGGCCAGGCTTCCCCTGAGAAGAGGCCAAATCCACCATACACTGTTTTCAGCAGCAAGACATCTCTTGTGGAAGCCTTTCCACTTGTTGTAGATAATAAAATATTTATTTGCCCAGAGACTTGGACCTCTCTCTTCCTTATTTCACATTAGTGCGCTAATCTCTGGCAGCAGGGTAAGTCTCTCTCCCCCTCAAATGTGTGCAAGTGCTCTCTTCCTCCATTTTTGGGGGGGTTCCTTTCGGGGGGGCTTGGTTTGGGTTGTTTTTGGTTTTGTTTTTGTTTTTCATATGAAGTAGACTAACTGCAAGACCAGAGTACCAGTTTACCTGGGGGGCAGTGCATGATGCTGAGGTGACATGCAGTGAGCAGTAAAAGAATTTAAAAGGTGGTCTCCATTTCCCTTTTTAAATATTGTGCTTGCCATAGGCCCAAGTGGGACACCTGTATGTCTTAGCAGTCCTTTTAACCTAAATGCAGTGGGTATCTGAATAGTTTCAAATTTAACTTTGTTCCTCTGAAAGGACTTCCTTTAATGTTGAATTTACTCCTCTGATGGGACTGAAGCCACATTTGGCTACTATCCAGTATTTTTCCTGAAAAACGGCATGGAGTTTAGGGATGATGAAAACCTAAAGGCACAACCACGTCCTTATCTCTCTTGGTTTACATGATGCCCCTCTTCAAAACAGAGAAATTTCTAACACATTTTTTGTCTGATCCAGACCTTTTTCTAGGGAATTGCAAGATTTTTTTGCTGAGAATTTCTGTCACTGAATTCTTGAGTCCAAGGTTGGCATAAAAATAAGTTCTCAGAGTTTTGAAATTGCTTTGCATTTGTGGACTTGAAAATAAACAGAAATCTCAACTGTGTCGTGAATGCTGTGTTCTCCTTCATACCCAATAATCTTAGAAAGCCTCATGGGACCACTTACATGAGTGGACAATTACAAATGCAAGCAAGAAGACTGCAGTTTGTCCCCTAGAAAATCTTTCAAACTTTGATGGAGGGCAAGTCCTACCCCTTATCACTCTTCCCCAAAGAAATCAGCCATTGTAACTACCTTGGATGTTGACTGTACCTAGAATGCTACTGAGAGCATTTTTCCAACATTGCAAAAAAATTGTCATGACAACATATTATTAATAACTAAACCTGCTACTGTTCTTCCTCTGTGGCACCAAAATGCTAGAAACTGCTTAAAGCAGGAGAGATAATAATCTGCTTAATAAACATGTTTGATTGTGGAAGACAGTGCTTCTAAAGCTTTTCTAGTTGAAGAATAACCGAATCTGTATTAAAAACAAAGAACAACAGGGGAAATCTAAGAACTTTTGGGAAACGTGTACATTTATTTTTGTCAAACTGTATTGTTTGATTATTTGTGAATGGGAGAGAGCATATATTCAAGAATTTATTTTTGCAGTATACTTACAGTATGCCTCTGAGCAGAGTGGATCAGGATGTTGGCTGCTGGGCCAGATAGTGAAGACTATGTGGCTTGAGCAACAGGATGCTTCAGCGATAAGCATTACTGATGCTTTTTGCCTCAGTTATTGGTTCTCGCACAGCCCTGGTTTGTAACTGCCCAGCACTGATGGCTGCTCTCAACGAACTGTTTGCTATCTCAGACATGACCAACGCCAGGATTGGCTTAGTTAAAGCTCTACAAACCAGTATGCCTGTGAGGTGCTTATTTTCAGTGTAGACCAGCAAAGCCATGGCTGCTGTTAATGACTGACCACCTATGCAAATCTCACCTAATCTTGGTCTCTGCACCAGGAAGTGTCCTGGTGGCCACCTGCAGCTGCCACCTCTAACGTGCACAAGACACAAGGGCATTACCGCCTGCGTAAGCATCCCTGTTGCTAACCCTGGTAGCTGCATCAGTCAGGCTGTGGCTTACAGAGAGGGGCTCTTCTTCCCGCTCAGGCACCCTTTCAGAATAGAACTGGAGCAGGCTGGCAGGGTGTGAGACAGCAGTTTGCAGAGTTATCACTCAACCTGTACCTATGTTGTGACTGAATATATGCCCTCAGGTCTACAGAGAGCAATACACAGCCTTTCTTTAAAAAATATGTTATATTGGAAAGCGGTTGTTGTACTACAAAGCCAGTAACTGGGCGTGTCTGCTGAAACTCTGAGTCATTTCTCAAGTCCACTCCAAAGCCAAGTCATTTGAGTCCTAACGGGCAAAGGAGCAGTTTAGAAATCACTACAGCACTGCAGTCCCCACTGCTGATAAAAGAGAAGGGCTCGGGTTGTTGTCAAAACTCAGAGAAATGGCCATCCCCATTTTGATATTAATCAATAGGACCAAGGTTTTAATTCACACTCTTGTCGATTTTACTGATATAGGGTGTTAAAATTGGATACAGATTCATTCCAGGCAAACCAAGCCATAATTATTGGTCAAAAGTCACAACGCCAGACACATTTATTGTTAGTTATCTCAGTAATCTTTAACCTTCTATAGCAAAAGATCTCCAGAGAGAAACAGAAAACAAACAAGGGTTGGGCATTAAAACATAATGACTCAGCTGAACCTGCACTAGCTTAAAGCATGATTTTCTCTTCTTTTGTTTTAAATGTCCCTCCAATCTTGTAAAGCAAGCTTGACATCTGTATCAGGACACAAGAGGTGTTAGCTTAATAGTGATCTTGTTCATGGAGCACCTGTGAAAACACGAGGTCTGGTGAATAAAAACCAAAAAGCATTCCCTATGGCCATGTGATAACTTCACAAATTTCTAAAGAGTCTGTTTTGAACTGAAGATGTTAATTAAGTTTGTGCATAAGTTCCAGTCTCTTTTTTAGGTATGGAAAGGGTAGTTCAGACGCTGTGCAAAAAAGCTCTGAAAAAGTGCGTATCACTGTGCTGAATTCATATGCCACTTGATATTATGTGCACCAAAGCACATAAGGTATGTTCAGAGAGACATCACTCACCTATTCTTTAAATATGCAAACTGAATCATGAGATGTCATTGGCACAAACAGAACTAGACTGTGCTTCTGCCAGCAAGGCAGATAAGCTTGAGTTTAAAGCTCTAAGAACACCTTGGTACAAATCTTAGCACTGACTTTCTGTTTAACCACATGTCAATTAATTACTCAGATAATATTTTCAAATTGATGTGAGATCTTTGAGTGAGGGATGGTGTAAGAGCAAGGTGATACAAACTTCTGTTGATCCATGGTGCCTCTGAACAGAGTACTTAAAAAAGAAAGAGCTGTATGAAACCATGATTTAATTTCACGGGGATTCATTTGACTTGGGTGTGCAAAGGAATTACATACTCATGTTTCTTTTTGACTTCTGGGATTCAAAAAATCGACTTTTGGTCCTAACACTATGACAATCAGTGAGATTACTGAAACACTTTCAAAAAAAGTGTTCAAGCCCCTGATGAACCAAGTCTGTGGCTCACACATTTGCAGGAACTGAAAGATTGTTAATTGACTGTTGTTTGGGTTTGGTTTGTTTGGTTGGTTTTTGTTTGTTGGTTTCTTTGTTTTCTTGGAATGAATCCCCAACTTTCACCTGGTTTTGAATGACACCATGAGAGACTACTTTTGGCACGTTTTTTAATGCAAACCTGTGAGTCCTCCTAGCTCCTAAACACTGTAGAAATAGTTTAAGAAATTCAAGCAGATTAGGGAGAGAAAGAGAGAAAAGGGAGGTGCAAGAGAAAGAAAGAGAGAAATTTCTCAAAGGGCTAGCAAATCTCAGTAACCTTTTGACAAACGTGGTCTGAGTTCCAAGTTTGCAATGAAACTTGAAGCCAGGCAAGTTTCTTGTGATTTGGGGCTCTGCTATGAACATTTTGCACAGCTCTAGCTAAAAGGATCTGTCCTGCTGTGCTGCACTCTGTGCCCTGTGTGCAGTGCATTTGTCACTGAGCAGAACAGAGGAGGGGAGTACAGATCAAAGAGAGCAGAGAAAGATGGGCTCAGCAGCATCTGAGGATCAAGGTGCCTCTTAAAGTTTTTGTGTTTTTCTATTTGTTGTTAAATATTTTTTATCTGGGGGCAGGTGTGGGGGGGAGATGCAGAGAGGAATCTGCAGCCCTCCAGTTCTGTGTTTTGGTGACAATTTCTGGCCTTTGCACACTGAGCCTTCTCATCAATTAGTGCCCTAGCTCCCATATAGAAAGATATTTGTGACCTTCATATACAGAAAATCAATCTGATTCCTTTCTGGATAAACCCTTGTCTCCCAGAGCAGGCCATCTCTAGAAGCCCATTTCCAAAACAGTGTTTGTGATGCTGCAAAGGAAGGATTTGGATTAATTTCTTTTGTCCTGCTTATGTGCACAGATCTTCAGGCAATCAAAAATATCACCTGCAAATCTTCCTGACAGTACAATTTTGCCTGTAGCTATGAGGTTCAGTCGTACACAACACTTCTTCCTTCTAGTCTCATTGCTCTTAGAAGAGTGCCGGGCACATTTTCTGTTTGCATTATGCTTAATTCATAGACTCAGCATTTGGCATTGTTTGTAAGTCTATCGTTATCTTTGTTCATATTGACATCAAAAGCTTCCCTTCATGTATGTGCCTATGAGCTCAGTGGAGCCTCTCTATCAATCAATCAAGCAAGCAGGCAATCAATCAACGTACCAGCATCTGAAGCTGCTACATACAACAAGAGAGCATGTCAGGTAGATACCTGGCTTCTAATTAGGACGAGGTATTATTCTAATTTCCCTGGCTCGTTCTGTACTTTGTAGGACCTGGGGAAGTACTTTGTCATTAACATGTCAATAAAGCAATACAAATGAGGCTGGAGGGAAATATTAGCTCCCAGTACCACAATGTCAGCCCTGGTCTCTGATGCATTCTTTTGCTGGGGGGCGGGAAGGGGGAATGCACTTTCAGACGTAGTTGATCAAAGAAATATCATATACAATAGATTTTCTTTTCTTCACTTGAGTAGCTGGGTGGCCCATTGCGATTGATTGAATTTTATGAATTAAGTGAATAAGTGAACACACAATGACAAGGAGGTTGTGTTACAAAGGCTAGGATGCCAGATTCTGCATCCCCTAAGCCAGAGCCAGTTGGGAATAATTCCACTGACAGCAACGGAGTTACACTAGATTTCTTCTGAGGAAGCTCAGATCTGGCCTGCCTTGCTTTTTGATGGCTGTAATTTAGTTTAATTATTTATGCTAACACTTTATGCCATACTTTAAATGTACTGTGATATATTTTCTCAAGGTAGAGAAAATTTAGTAATATAGGTCATTACTGCAACATTAACACTACTAAATCTTTGGAGAGAAGAGACACCACTGCTGATGGTGTGAAAATGATGAGGTATGTAGATTAACATACAGTAGAACAAAAACATTCAACTGTAAAAGCAGAGGAAAAAAAATCCTTTTAACATCTAATGTTATTTGGAAATACCCAAACCATCTTATTTATTTTTTTGCTTATCTGATATTTGTAAAATAGAACAAAATATAAGAATGGAAGTTTAGTGATCCTGAAAACATGTGTCTGGAATTAAATATATTCATCTAAAAGCTCTTCCCACAGCAATGTCCCCTGCCCCCTGAAAATTTCTTCATTGCACCAATGACAACAAAAAAGAAGGCAGAAGAATATGAGAAATAATAGATTTGATGACTGTAGAACCTGGGTATGCAAAATTATTTTGCTTAATAAATTATAAATCTTTATTTTTAGGTGTTTGCATAACACAAATAACTTTAAGGAAGAGCCGTTCTGTTCATGACATTTAGGGACTGTTTAATGCATGAATGAACTGCTGCCATCTTCTGACTTTTCTGAGTTCTGCAAATTAAAAAGACAATTTTCTATTGTAATCAAGTGCCCTGGGGAAAATACTTGTAGTATTAGAACTTGGAGGCGTCAAGGGCTTTTAAAATAATTTTTAAAGATGATTAAGTTTTTCGGGTGTCTTTGACAGTTATGTAAAGAAAGGTTAAAACTGGGGTATGGATACATTGATAGGTTACCCTGAAGAGAAGCAGATGAGACCACTTTCGTCATTGCCTAAAAAATGATGCTTATCACAAAGTTAGGCCCTAATTTGCTCCTCTACAGCCATATGGACAACTCTACTAAACCACTGGGCAATGTGCATGTGTAAATGGGGTGAAAACATGACTTAATGAGCTGGAGATCATACTGAGATTAGGATGCTGTTTGATAATGCAAGATCTAAGGGAAGACTCATACCTTATCCTTTCAAAAAAAACCCACCAAAAAACAAAAGGAGCAAATGAAACATTTGGCTGAGCAAAGCCTTGGATTTCAGCAATTCTGTTTCAAATTTTTTTGTGTGGCCAGCTTTACAAGTGACCAAGCTAGAATAACAGTTCTGAGCATCCACAGCCTTGGGGCATTTGAAATGGGGAGCCAAATTCTGCAGTTTGAGCCCTTTTGAAAATCAGTGCCTTTTTTTATTATTGTTTTCGGGTGGTTTTTTGTTTGTTTGTTGGTTTGGGTTTTGTTTTGGGGTTTTTTTGGGGGGTTTTTTTGGGTTTTTTTGAGGTAGTGTTTGCTTATAGAGGCTGGAGATATAATCCTAATCATTTACCACCTTCTCCCTCCATCACGGAAATTCAGGGCTCTGTTAAATTTCATAGTTATTGGTGAGAAATAAAGACATTATGGTCTACTTTATGTGAATGGTGGCTACTGCCTGGTATATTAACTGGTTTTGGATTGCCTTGTCCTTCTGTGTAGACCCCACACAAGCAGAACTGCCAGAAAAAAGGCTCTGCACTGTGTCCGAAGACTGGCTATTCGCATGCTTCAAGAGATGTGAAGATAAACCTGCAGAGAAAAAAAGGTTTTGAGAAAGAAACCTTAAGTCAAATGGTAAGATGTTTTTGGCTGCCACCTCTCAGCTGTGCTCAGCACCAGCCATTCCCAGTGCTTACAGCTGATTTTGTAGAGATCTCTGCACTCAGCCCACAGATCTGGATATCTGGACACTGAGTTTGGTACCTGATGGGGCTAAGGCCCACCAGGGGCGAGCTCATCCTGCAAGTGGTCATCTTGCTTTGGGAAACAGCTGTTTGAAGGAAGTTCTCCTGGAGATTAACATGCATCCAAAAGGAAATGGCTTTGGATAATTTAATAAACCCAGAAATTAACTGGGATTGTGCACATAGTAATAAGGAGCAAATTGCATGTCAGGAATCACAGATACAAACATTATCTGGTCAGAGAACCTTCCTCTATTTTCCCAGGAGACATATACTGCCTTTCTAAATTTTTTTGGCTCTGAGGAAGAATAGGGTGACAAAGTACATTCTGATCTGCAAACCAATAAGAAGGAGTCAAAGAACATAACATAGCTCTTTCTCACATGCTCCTTTCCTCTCTAGCAGCTGCCCAAATCATACAGGGATGCTATGGCTTTCAGTGGGACTCTCATACCTATCCTGGTGCATATTCCCAAGTGAGATGGAGTGGGAATAGGAATTCCCTTTGCCATGTGAATAGGTAGGTAGACCAGGCAGCAGAGCAGGTACAGGACAGCAGGTACTCAAGGGTACTTCTGGCAGGGCAGGGAGAAACGCCAGACCAGACTGCAACTGAGTGTAGAGCTTTTCACAGTCACAATCACAGGCAGCTACTTGCTCTGGTGATGTAGCAAAGCCCCAAAGCCTCCTGAGATGCACCTCCGCTCCCAGCAGCATCTGTCATTGTCAGGCCAGACCTGATTCAACATCTCAGTTACCCACCCTACCCTTTGCCCTTCAGTTAAAAAAAGAGCAAAGCACTCTTCTTCATGCCTTCCTACGGGTGGCTAGGAGCCCCTCGAGGCATGGTGACCCGCTCTCACCCTGGCAGCTTGCACCATCATGCCTACACAGTATTTACAGCTCTCCTGTGCCAGCCCCACTGCCAGCTGTGAGAGAGCCAACATACTTCCTTTCTATTGCCTGTGGAGAGCCACGAGACAAGAAGGCTTCTGCCTGTGTGCTGAACTGGTGTTGGCTTATGAAGCATATTTAACATCCAAAGGCCAGCTGTGCTCCATTCCATCCCTGAAATCTCGAGCCGGTGAATAAAATGAATGAAATGTAAGCACTGCTTTATTAGCTTCTTTTATGTAGTTACCTCAGGCTGCACAGGTGTGCTAGGAGCTGTTGGGATGTTAGATGTATGCACTCACTACGTGGTTAAATGATGCGGAGGCATTTTATCTCAGAAGCACCTTGTGAGGGAGATAAGAGCTCCCCAGGGCCAGCCTGAAAGTCCATTTGCCTGTTCAGAGAGACCATTAACCTTGGTCTTTAGGAGGCAGAAGGCTGAAATAATGACCACGTGTGACAGTCAAACATAGTCTCTCCTTAGCCCGGGCTAAATTCCAGGGTGGGCAAATATATTTTATAAATTCACATTATTTCTGTATGTTCCAAAATAATATAGTATCTTCTTCCTGTCTTAAAATACTGGCAGTTCTGCTTAAAACACCTGTACTCTCACATCCCAGGGATGCCTGCAGCTTTTCTGTGCAGCTTGGAAAGACCTTCCAAATACCTTAGAAAGTTTCCACATTATCTTTGGTTAGGAAAGGTGTTTCTGCCATGTTATAAATCCTAACCCAAAGAATCCTTGAGGAGAATTTTGTGTTATTAGATTATACTGATAAGGGATGAAAGTGACGGTTTTTCCATATGCTGTTTTTACCTTCGTATCTTGTGTCATCAAACTGAAGATTCAACTTTTTGTCATTCTCCCCAGGAACACACACAGCTGTATTCAACTCCATGGCTTCAGAAAGTGTCCTCTTGCTTTATGAGGAAAGCTCAGATTCCATAGGATCTGCTTGAAAATTTGTCTCCACTTGTCCATGAGAGTTACTTTTCATGATACCACCTGCATTTATTGACTATGAAAGAAAAGAAACCAAGATTTTAGAAGCAAAGTACGTTGAAAGTTGGTGTTTTTTTCCCCAGCCTCATGAGTGCTCACTGCAAAATGTTTTGAATCATGTCCATTGCACTAGTATATTGAGCGTTCCTCAAGAAATCTGGTAAGATCTTCTGATGATTTACAGGCTTCATTTGTAAATGTGCAAACTCTGGCCTGTAAAACTAAGAAACAGTTGTATAACCTTTCATGTTAGGGCTTTCATGCTTATGGCTTCTACCAATGACTGAGCTTGGCACAACATCTGACGAACACAATCATATAAAGCCTGTGTGGCACAGGAGCCCAGGGTGGCCACAGGTCACAGCTGGGCCAGTTCAGAAGCAAATGCTGCCTAGGAGAGTGCAGTGACATATCTAACAACTACAAGTCCCAACTTTGCTTTCCTTATTCTCATCTCCAAGAGTAATTCTGATACCAGGACAAATTCCTTCCCTCAGTGAGGAAAACAAAATTTAAATATCTCTCAAGTTTATCTATTGTGCCTCCCTGCCACACTCCTATTGCTGCTCATCCACAAGAAAAAAAAATCTACTTTCTCTGCTGAGAATGGAAAAGGGTTGGTCTTTAATCTACCCCAGAGGAAGCTGCTTTCCAAACACAGTAGAGTCTCTCCCACATCCCTCTGCAAACTGTTTGTCCTGAACTTGAGTGCTCAGGGCACTTTGGTGCTCAGGGTCCTGTTGTTGGGGAGCAGGAGTGAGAACCGCGACAAAGCTGCTCTGATGCACAAACTTTCTGTCCCAGCTCCAGACTGGCAGAAGTTTCAGTGGGAGAGCGCTCTCTGCCTCACTGTGTTTGCAAGTAGGGCTGGAAGGTAACATGGACAGAGTTTCATTTGCATAGACTTTCAGTGCAGAATTCATTTGGTGACACTTTAGGAATTGCTATGAATAAGTCTTAGTTCAAGATTGTCAAAGTAACAAAACTGGAAAATGAGGAGACATTGCGTAGTGCAGAAGAAAATTTTTATAAGTGTTCGAATGCTTATTCTGTTCCTTGAGGAAGTCTTTTACTGAAGGGGAGGTTAACTTGCATGTGATTGAATAACCCTGGGTGATATATATATATATGTGTGTGTGTATGCTATAAATAAGCATCTCAAACATTAATATGTGTTTCTTTTTCCAGAAGATATCCCACAGTTGATGTCTCTTTTCACAAATCCCACCTACACCATAGTTTCACTCACTTATTTACCTCAATTTTGAATAAAAATATCTTTGGAATATCTTCAAACATAACTGATATAGAAGGTTGTCCAGTAGAGACAGACTGAACCTTAATTGTAATGATTTGGATTTGATGACTACAATTCAATTATTATGTTAAATATAGTGGAAGGTGGAAAGGAATTCCAAACTCTTAAGCACAAAGTACTTGACTAGAATTGGCTTGAGCCTACATGGTGTAGCGTTGGTGTTAGAAGTGTGTTGAGTCAAATTTAATTCTTACCTTTGAAATCCAAAGAAATTCAGGCTTTATCAACTCTTGTTTTCCATGGAAGTAAGCAGGAGTGCACTAAGCTTCCAACTCATGTATCTCTTGGCCAGTTTGTTCTAGAATAAATTGCTGTATAGCTTTTTAACTCAAGTATCTCTTCTTTCGTAATGCTGTTATGAGGACAGCAAAGAGGTGCATGGTGCCCTGGCAACAGAGGACCATCTTGGCTCTATCTTCCATCTTCCTTAATCCAACTTCAGTCTTACAACTGCCTAAGCCGGGGCTCCAGAGCTCAGGGTTGCAAGTCAGTCTTTGTCTAGGAGGTTGGAACAATAGTCTGGATTTTTGGAGGAACAGTAATTGGAGAAAATAGCTGAGGTTTGATATTTCCCTTGATGTTTATCCAGCAGAAAGCCAAAGATCATGGAGGACTTGATGTGTTTTTGATAATTTGTGCATTTCTGTAGAGATTCATACCCACTGCATTGTCTTGACTGGGCTTATAACTAGACTCAAGCTGCATATTTCAAATTGATTTGTCAAAGGACATGGGGGAGACTGCAAACATCAGGAGTGGTAACCTTGGACCAGCAAACATGCACACAGTCTTCTAGCTTTGCCTGGAGTTTCAGAGTCCTCTGGGTGGGCAAAGTGCACTGCTTACCAATGACCCAGACAGATCGTGAAAAGAAACAATAGGACTGAAATGCTTTATGCACACAGGAAATAATTAAGGCATTAAAAAATTGTTCTCTACATGTTATGTGAGAATGATTCCGCCCCCTCACTTTCCAGCGCACTGGGGAGATAGTAGCTGTAAGAGAAAGCCAATGTTTCTTTTTTGTGTTTGTTTTCAAATTGCAGCCTCAAATGTTTCTTTAATTAAATCCAAAGGAAAGAAGTTGCATTATTGATTTCCCCATAGATGTTTCTGGTTGATACAAAGATGATACAAGCCCTTTGACCTCTTCAGAGCCTAACTTCATGCACCTTTCCTGTGTCATCTTCTTACATTGCTACACTCGGACAAAACCTACGAAGTAGTTCTGGGAAAGTTGTGGGGGTCCAAGTGTTCTGGCAAATAGCAACATAAACCATTGGCTAAAACAAACCTTGAATCCGAACAAATGTACGAGTGCAGTGCAGTACTGAAACTTTTAGTGTTTTCCTGCCTGCTTGGTCTTCTGACACCTGCTTTGTCTGTTTCCTGAGGGCATTGCCACCCCTTGCCATTCTGTAACTGTCTTTTAATTATTGTTTTCTGAGTCTTTCTCCTGATCCTGACCATTACCGGAAGGGCAGAGCTACAAATCAACTGAGTCTCAGTGCTGGAAAATCACTTGAGAAACGGCTGTTCTTACAGGGCTTCTGACAGGATAAAAAGCAGGAAAAAGTAGATATTTTTCAAATTAATTTTGCGGTCCCTGTTGTTGCAGGCCAAAACTACTTGGACAGCCCACATAGCCATCTGCGTTTCATAGTGCTTACCTGAACTGAACTGTCATTTAAAAAAATTTTATTTCAGGCGTATCATTAGCTTTGAACAGAACTTTGTCAGGTTTAGGCAGGGAAGTCAAGGACGTAGCTGTTGGCCGAGTCTGTCTCCTGCCACCTTCAACAGAAGGGTTGAACCTGTCAGAGACTGGTTTGCCTCAAGGTATCCTGTGGCAGTTATTTGTCAGTCCTGTTACCATTGACCCACTGACAGTGACTCCAGTTCCTGGTTATAGCCATACAAGTATTATAAATTAGGCATTGGAAACCCAGAGACGATGATTATCTTGCAAAGAGACAGCTCCCTGACTATGTGTTTGCGCACACGCTTGTGATTTCGCAGTGAAGTCTTTCTCTGCCCATCATTCCTACAGACGCTGAACCCCAGTTGTTGATGAATCTCTCGAAGATCTGAAACTAATCTTTCAGAGATCTGCTCGGGGGCCTTCTGTATTAGAAGGGAAATTGCCAAGGAATACATTAGAAGATCTTACAGCCAGCAATGACTTGCAAGGAATCATGCTTTAAAAGCAAAACTATTGTTTAATGGTGCCAAAATTCATTCATTCTTGCAAAGCCTCAGATATTCTTGCTGCAGCACATTTATTCTTAAATGTCAGACTCCATGCACACAGCCCAATTTGGTATTTATATGATGAACACTGCAAACCAGTACTCCTTAATATAGTGGCAGCCATGTGACGGGATTATTTCCCTTGTGAAAAAGCAGGATATTAAGTCCATTAAAAGATATGTGAAGTATGGCAGGTGCACAGTAATTTTGAAAGACTGAGGAAAAAAACAATACCTTGATATGCTGAGTTGAGGCCTTTTCTACTTTTTGACAGTTTACATTTCCAAGCTATTTGGTAAAAATCTTTGGTTAGCACCACTGGAGCAAATTCAACTCTCAGCAATGTGGGTGTAGATCTGGAGTAATTCCATTCTGAACAACAGAGCTACTTCATACATACTCTAGACTCACTGTTACACAGGTGACATGACGGAAAAAAGACATAGAGCAGAATCCAGCTCATGAAATGATTGCCAATGGCTTGAGCACTGCTTGTGTTTATCCCTCGGGGAATTGCAACCGGTGAGGTGAGGGACCCATCCTCTGAGAGGAAAGAGCCTTGGTTCAGACTCATTATGTAAGAAATAGTTTGAAACAGAGACCTTGCTCAGAGCAATACAACTCTGCATCTAACAGGGGTTTGTGTCACTGGTCCCACTCTGCTTGCTGGGGAACTGGGACACAGAGACAGAAATTGCTCCAGGGCACTGGTAAGCTGGGAGCAGGGGGAGGACCAGAGTCTGGTTTGGAGGGCGAGGCAGGTGCATAGACTGTATTGGAAGGAAGCACTGAGATAAAGGCGGGTGTGTACAAAACAACTGGTTGGGCTTTTGCATATGGTTGGGCAAACTCTTTGCAGGACAGGAAGAGTGTATGTGTGTGGAGATCAAGAAATGATTGTTTCATGCCAAGTTTCAGGCTGCCGTTCAGCCAAGTTTCCATGCTTCTTCCACTCCTCCTCGCAAAACAGCCAGATAAACAACAGGGCAATGCAGCCTCTGGCTTCCACAGGGGGCCACAGAGGCAGTGCGAGTGTGTTTTGGGGAGGAGATACGCTCATCTGGAAGGGAGCCAAGGCCAGCTGCCCAACAAGAGGTGTCCCCTCCATCCCACCTTCCCCATTCCTCCCCTTGCTGTGGATCTGCTTGTCAGTCAAGCTGTGATTTTGCCTTCGCAGGCAGGGCTGGAGTGAGATCTTGCTGTATGCCCTCTCTGGCTCACAGTAGCTGCCTTTCGTTACTGCCATGTTGGTAATGCTTTCGTGACTCTTGTCCAAGCCTTACAGCTGGATTTTGGCAGCCTTCCAGGCACTTCCACTAATGTAACTCAAAGTTACCGCAGGTTTTCTCAGGAGGTTCAGGATGCTGCCGGACTCTTTAGGGATGCTCGGTTTTCCTGGTTGCCCTTCTCCAAGGCTTTAGCTTTAATTCTGGGTCCTTTGCACCTCTGGAATCATTAGAAGAGGGACCCGTGTGCTTCTCCCTGATTATGTATCACACCAACATTTCATCAGAGCAAGGCGCAGCTCTGGTGATGTATGACACTAGCGCATCATCAGTCAGCCATCGCAATAATGATGCATTAGCGTAATATGCCTTCAGGATGGAGTTGTACTGATGATGTATTTTCAAAAAGATGGAGTCCCAGAGAAAAGAAACAGTCTGGAGCTAATTCAGTATGAACATGGCCGCTGAGAGCACACAGTGTGCAGCTGATTGGGATAAGAAGGATGACTTTACATTACCCATTCTGACCCTGATCCTTTCTTTTTCCCTTTTAATCTTTCCTTCTTTTTTCCCCTCTCCTTGCTTTTCTCCTCCTCTAGCACTTTTCCCCCTCTTATTCTTTGTTCCTCTTTCTTTTTTTTTTTTTTTCCTTCACACTGGTGACTCTCATGGCCACTGGCTTTATTCATATATTCTTGTCTCTCACAGTTTGACCTTGTGTCATGCTGTATAACTTAATATTATCCCACTAGAAACTTTTTCTCCCCTCCAAGTGAGATAATATTAAGGTGACCTGTAAGTGCAATAGATAAAAATCTCCAGGCCATCTAGGCAGTGACATTAAAAATCATCACAAGCCTTAAGTGATGGAGGGGGGGAAATCTTATGGGATCTTTCCTTGGCAAAGGCAGCAAATGTGGGCTGAGGAGTGGCTACCCCTGGGATTTCTCATAGCCTTCAGCTTCTGGAAGATGAGAAGTGTGTTAACCCATTCACACAGCTAACAATATTAAAACAACAAACAGTGCTCAATCAAACCCAGCTTGTCATTTTTCATTGGATAAAAAGTAACCTTTCTAATAAACATTTCAACTAATAAAGACTACAAAAGTAATTATACTATTAGCTCGCTAGCCCCTGACACCCAGACATTCATTTCAAAGTAGCTTTCCTGCAGTGTTTAGACCGAGACAATTGAATGATGGAAAGACATTATACCAAGACCAAACACAAATAAAATTGGCTTCAGTCTCGTCTGGAATTCAGGCTATACATGGAACTCAGATAATGCCCTCAGTCTAGTACTAACATGTTGTTAGCATCCAGCTCAAGAATAGACGAATTCTAGGAATTTGATCTTTCAACACTTTCAAATGTGTATTCTATGAAAAAAAAAAGTACTTTGCAATACCTCACAATATCAAAGCATTTTGGAATAAATGTTCACCACAGAAAATGCAAAAGACCTTTTGTAACATTTACAGTTATTTTCAGTGTTATTACTTTACCTCTTGATTCATTACTACTGTTATTTATTCAAAATTACATTGATACTCAGAGATTCCAATGAGGACATGGCAACCCATTGTGAAAGGACTAGAACACACACATTTAAAAAGGCAGTTCTTGCTTGGGCACTTAATCGCCACGTCCTACACAGTGCAGGATTTCTTTTTATGTTTAGAGCGAGCTAAAAATCTTCTGAAAAATGCAGGACCTTGTAGCTCTGGTGGCTGAAATAATCTGTTTATTCATGTATAACTCAGACACATCAGTGTGCCTCAGCACTGAGCTGAACTGACACAACAAGTGTTGATTTTCCATGTCTAGCTTGTGGCCTCTCTGCTACAAAAGCTACTAAGCAGGTCAGCTGTGGAGACATGAAGAAAATGGACCGCAGCCCCTTCTGCTCGTTTTCCATAGCCTACCATGCTCACTGCAGTCAGGACCGGGAAGCAGTGACCTGCAAGCTTGGTGTAATTCTGCTCTTGTTGCTCCAAATTAATTTCCAGTTAAATTGTTCAGGTGGGAAACTGCACTATCATTGGAACTGGTGTCCTGCTTTTTGTTAAATTCCAGCATGAGCTAATGCATCGTCAGCTCATCCAGACGAAAAAACAGGTCGTTTTATTCCTATTTTACAGGTGGTGAAATTGCAGAAAACTTAGTTGATATACCTTGAGTCATAAAAAGAAGGAAAAACGTGGACTGGCTTAGGAGTCTGCTATTCTTAAGCACTGATTCTGCTTCAGACCAGGAAGGCCAATTCTGCATTTAGCTTTCACCGCTTCTGAAATACAACTTCTAAATATCTAGTCATTAAGTATCAGCATGAATAATCTTGCAATTCTTTGATGTTCTTTTCCCATAAACTCTCATGAGTTCCTCTATCAGTATTAGGTCATAAAGGTTTGGCCTGCACAATAAGTGCTGCCATATATAGCTAAGGGATGATCTCTGTTGCTCTCTAGCACCAAAACTCTAATTGGCTGGTGAGATTGATTAACATGTGAAGCAAAGCTAAGGTCTTCAATCAATCTTAGAAGTCATTTATTGAGAGTATATGACAAAGCCATAAAGGTTATTGCAAATGACATATTTTAATATTAAAACCAGAACCTTCTGCCTTTGTAGAGGTTTGAATATGTTTTTCTCCCCTGTTTATAATAAATTAAGATTAAAATTAAACAGATACAAAATAAAAGGATGAGTGTAGGAATGTATGCCTCTTTATCATTAGTCAGAGCACTGAAATTCCTTGCCCCAGAATGCCTCAGAGCTCAGCCCAAGGTTCATTCACCCCAGCTAACACCTACTATCACTCCAAAGTGGTTAGTTATCATCATGTCTAATCTTGATGAGAAATTGGAAAGCACTATGCACACTATTCTCATTTCTCTCTTTGTAGAAGTAAAGTTGAATAAAGTATAGATGGTTACATGAAATGTCAGTCTTGGTACATAAAGAAGTCATATGCTGAGGGCTGGTCCCCTGCTCTGCAAGGCAGAAGGGAGCATTTATCCTGCACAGATATGAGATTCAGAATGGATCCTCAGGGAATGTTGGGGGTTGTAAAGATAAACCTGTTCCTAAATCTGAAATCTCAGGCTGAGACTACACTTCGATGTAAGGAAGGGCTGTGCCAAGAAATTGCATAAGCCTCTGACAGCTTGCTAGCTGGATGAAACAGAGAGAGGCACCTCTTGGGTGATCTAACATATAGATAGTTATAATTATGTTTTTCTATTTCTATCCACCTGTCTTGAAATTGAGTAACTATGCTGTTAAATTTGGATTGCAATAAAAACAGCCTTCTTTGCATTCACCTTAACGTTTGCCTTATGTTAAGAGAGACTTTAGAGTAACTGGAAGTCATCCCATTGTAAGGACTTGACAGTCCTCAAACTCAGAGCCCTAGACCAATACCTAGATCTATCTCACAGGTAGAGCTGCCTTGGACTGCTTAGTGACTTGTAGTTCACGTCCTCAAAGACACCTAAAGAGGGTGTCCATTGCTCCTCTTGGCCCAGGAGCTTCTCCAAAGAACCAGTGCAGAAAGCAACAGAGAGGATAAGAATTTACTGGCAGTTATCATTTTTCCAAAAATCATACTTTCAGTTTTGCTCTGACTACAGATTTCTTACCACACAGTTTTTTGTTTGTTCAGCTGCTCTTCAGCTTCTTTTCAGTCACCTCAGTGAAAGGGAAGGCCAGTCAAATTCAAGATCAAGAAAAACTGTCATAACAAGGATTTCCAGGATGGTCAGAATAAGCCCAAGTTCATCCCCTAATGCAGATAATACGAAACAGGGAACAGCCAAGTGTCATTTTCACATATCTTGCAAAGAAGAAGGAATTTAACTCCACAAAATTTGCAACATAGATTGTCAGATGAGGAAACTGAAACACAGATGAATGTACAGGGTTTTTTTTCCTATGGCCACACAAAACAGCAGATGAAATCCAAATGTCTGAAATGCAATTCCCAAACCTTCACCATGAAACCAACCCCCTTTTTATTTTTTAACTATTGCCAGTCATTGACATGTAGAAGAAGCAGCTCTAAATGCATGTCCTCAGCATTGAAGACATGTGCATAAGAAGGGAGGATTTCCGTGGGTAATTGAGTGATTTGGCACAAAAAGACTTAAGTGAAAGACCCCACTGTTGATTACTAGAAAGCCAGTAATTGACCTAAGAAGAGTAAAACCCATACCTTTGGTTTCTCCGGCCAATGTAAAAGTCTCCTAAAAAAGGAAAAGACTAGCAACAATAAGAAAGGAGACATACAATTCTGTTTCTAATGATGGAGTCTGTACAACCCTTAATGACCTCTCATCTTTGGGCTCACAGTGCCCTGAAGAGCAACCGATGCATAGCTGGTGAAGGTAAATCAGGGCCAACAGCACAGCAAGATGGCTAGGGAAAAATAGAACATTTTTCCAAATGCTAAGCTTGATCCTCTGTCTTTTATTGTGAAGGAGTGTCGTAATGAGGGAAGTGTGCATATAGAAATTAGAGATAGGAAAGGCTATCAGGTCATCTTGTCCACCCTCCCTGCAATGAGAGAGAATCTGAAAGAAATACAGTATTAATGTGGGGCCAAAGAACAGAAGAAAAGACAGGAATTAAGTGAAATAATTTCCAAAAGCATTAGTGACTATTATGGGCAATACTAGTTAATAAGTAACATTAAGGCAGATGTGGTCATTAATTGGCCATTTAGATTTGTGTGTGTATGTGTGTGTGTGTGCGAGAAGTTACTAATGACAGCCAAGTTCTAATATATCCTGTCCATGTCCACAGTAAAAGTCAGAAAGAGTCCCACATTCAATAGGATAATGAGGCAGTTAATGGATGATCCTGCTATTTGATCGGTATTTTTAGTGCATTTAAATAGAATAACTATGGTAACTACTGCTGATATCCAGCAAGTAAAGAGAAAAAGAAAGAGGAAGATGACATTTCCTTGCAGGGAAAAGGGCTGGAAGTATTACTTCAAAGTTCACACTATGCTCAAGAGTAGCAGGAGACACAGAGGAGATGATGTATTGCGTGAAATACTGCACTCCAGGAACCTCTATCATGGCACAACCCTGTTCATGAATGTCGCCAGGGAAGAATCATGCCCTGATCTAGTTCACTGGAAGTCAACATTACCTGTCATGGAGGAGGGGGTTGCTTGTTGCTGTAGTTTAAATGGGCTGGGTATTCCCTTCCTGAAACACCCTCAAACCTGCAAAATGGTGGTTTCATCCTAAACAGAGAACAGTTCGTGAGAGCTAAGGAGCATCCTACAGGTCTGTCTAGCTCTCACCAGGTCTGAGAAACCTCTTCACTACAAAGAACAAACCAAAAAAACTGTCCTAGCATTGTCTCAACGCACAGCCCGGGACTGTAGGTGACACAGCCTATAGTCTGTAAACACAGAAGCTATCAACACTCCTGATGCCTGACGGTCTCGGAAATTCTGTGTGTGGCTCATCTGCACAGGCGACGTTGTCACTGCCTGAGCAGCAGATTGCAAATAACTCCATGGTCCCAAAGTTCTCTGTCCCAGCAGCCATCCCCAACCATGTTCTGCAAGCAGATGGCCCAACCTCCTTGGCATGCACCAAGATAGCCTGAGCTCGGCGAGGCAGGATCAACTCCACCAGCACAACCAGGCCTGTGAGACAGGAAGGCAAACCTCATGGTGTATGAACACAGCCTGTGTTTATTGCAATCAAATAGCATGGGTACAAAATGAGACCAGACTTCTTGTGTGACTGTGGCCAGAAAAAAGGCACACATGTAAGATGGACATTGTCAGCCACTAGGAGAGACACAAAATAGTTCTGCAATGAAAAAAAAAAGGTCCTACAGCTTAAGTAGACTGTCCAGTCCTTTTTTGGATTCAACCTACTGAACAATGAGTGCTTCACGTACAATCGTTTAGGAAGGGTTTGGGGAAAGGAGATGGTTTAATCTCATGACTGACCCTTACAAAGCATTTACATACACAAATATTTAAAATGTGCATAGCACCTCTCCTGTTTGCCAATTTGCTTGGCTTGATGACCCCTTTCTGAAGAGTCCTTCACACCTGCAGAAGTCCTGTTCACCCCAGTGTCTGTGAGCTGGCCAGTGGGATGCGGGTGTCTCCCCGGGAAGATGGGGCTGCATCATTTTGTGGGGTGTTGCCAGTGCTGGGGTGTCTAAAGAGGGACATCAGGGCAGCCTGAGCACCGGGCCTTGTTCTGAGGAACTGACCTCAGCTTCTGAACGAGGTGATGGGAATCTCTCCAAACAAGGAGTTAAGTAAGGTAAATCCAAGGTAAATCCCAAGATGCCCATATCTATGCATCTGGAGAGAAAGCCCACATTACAGATATTAAAAATGTGGTTTTTAAAAAGGCAATTAGTGTCATGTGACTTCCTTGTGGGGTGTTTTGCTCTCCCAGAGGTTGTAGGTGAGGGACTGAAAAGCAGTATTACCAACCTTTTTTTTCCCAGAGAGCCCAGTGATCATATTTCCCACTCTCCCGCAAGGGTTAACGAGAAACCTTTTCCATGCCCCTGACTTTGCCTTCCCCCCCTTTCTATATTCTTGCTTCCCTTGCCGAGTCCATTTGCAAATGATATCACTTGTCTGCATATTGTCACTTGCCGCCTGCCCACCCATTTATCAAGTGTCTGCAGCCCGGCGCAGGCTTGCCCTGTCCTCCCATGCTCCATTGTTCCTTCTGACCCAGGGGAAGGTGTGTGTGTGGGGCGGGGAGGGAAGATGGGTCTCTCCCACCGCACCGGGACCAGGCGCAGGCAGCGCGGGCAGCGGCGGGCAGGCAGCACAGCTGGGAAGACACAATTACACGGGGAGACTGACAGCTCCCCCTCCCCGTCTGGCATTGACAGATGACCTTGCAGGGACAGCAGCCCTGGGCCTCCCCACAGACATTAGCTGATATAATGGGCTAGACTGGACATGCCATACTGAGAACGTAGGAGGCAGGTAAATCATCCCAGCTCGGTGGAAACAAACTCTGCCATTTACTTTCACAATAGGTTTTCCCTCAAACTCATAAACTTGTTTCTCAGTAACCCTAAAGCAAAATGATCATGGAATTTTAACACAACATTTACCAAGTCCTAATGAATAACATAATTATCACTTTATGCAAATCAAAGCTCATTTGCATCTGTGAATATTTAACTATTAAAAACAACGCTTTGATGTCGAATAAAAATATGTATATCACATAATCATAGCCTTATGGAACATGAAGCCTATCTTTTTTTCTTTCTTTTTTTTTAAACTATACAGTTTTGCTGTACTCGGGTTTGCTGTTTGAACCTTCTCGGCAGAGACTCCATCTATGGAGCTTCTTCCCTGAGGATGTCCACTGGGGTCTCTTGGTGGCTGTCATCCCAGCTGGGCACATCAGGCCATTCTTTTCAGGTCACTTCATCATTGAGCACAGCAGCCTTCCTTCAGTTCAGTTTTTTATTCTCTGGTATTGTCCACTTTGGTGGCAGGAGTGAACTCCAGCTCTGGAGCCAGATGGGCTAAGCCCTAGTGTGTTACACACCACGCTGGAGATACTGCCAAGAGATGAGTAATTTATACACTAATTACAAAGTAAGCGAAGAAGTCAAACTTTCCTTGCATATTTAAATCAAGCCACAGTGATGCAGATTTTTCTCTTAGGAGAAGATTACCAGCGATGACAGCGGAAGTACAAGTCTTTCACAGGACATTTCCCCACTGAAAGCCCTGAGCCTGGTTCAAGGGATAGCCAAATCACTTTGGGCCAAGGATTTAGAAATGTCCAGGTGCCAAATACCCACTGATACCATCTTAAATTTGCTCAGAAGCAGTGCTTTGTGCTGGTCTGGAGACTGAACCCCTGCACTGTGAGATGTTAAATGATAAATCTTCTCTTCTCATATACTGGAGCTATTATCACTAGTTGCTGCCCTGGGTTATGCTTCATTCACAATAAAAATCAGATTTGAAGAAATCCTCTACTTTAGCAAATAGCTCCTTATCTGCAAAAGTGTTCGTACATTATTGAACCAAATGAACTAACAATGTCTAACTGACAACCCAAAATTCCTCTAAAGACTGTCGTTGATTATGGACCGTGATCAATGAAGTTATCTAGTAAGTTGCCTCCAATGTGCCTACCGAACTGGAGTCTAAAGAATATCAGGGCATTAATTGCCCCTTTCTTTTATCTGGTGGTTTTAATGTGTCTTGCCCAGCATGTGGAAGAGCAGCCTGTCCTGCACCGATGGAGATGTCCCTCTTCTGCTCGCCCAGCCCATCATGGCTTCCCAACTGCCCTGCCTTGCCCTGCCTGCTCCAAGGGAGCCAGCCAGGGACACAACACACGTGCTTGACAACAACTTAGTGGGGACGTAGGTGTTCACTCTGGAAAAAAAACAAACAACAAAAAAAAACCCAACAAACATCCATCTCTTAGCTCCAACCCCTGCTTAATTTTTTTGCCCTAAGGAAGGCTTTCCTGGAGGAAGGCTTGGTACCCATGTCTCCTTTTTCTAGGTAATCTTGCCCGGGATAAAAAAAAATCATGCTCAAATTACTTTTTTTTTTTTTTTTTTAAATCTAGCATCGGATGATTATTTTTCGAAACAATGTAAACACCTTTAACAGGACTGACTGAAGGAGTCTCTCCTGAGGGTACCCTGGGAATCTGTGGGTTCAAACGCTTTTCCATCTCTCTGGAAACTTGAACTTGGGTCATCCCCATCCTGGCGGAGCACACTAACCGCTGAGCTGTTGCAAAAACTGGGAGTGGTAAGGAAGGAAACAGGTGGTAGCACTTGCACCTCTTCTGATATTTTGTAAGCAAAGGCTGGTGTAGAAATTTAACTCCAGGACTGCTTGTAGTGCCGTGATTCCCAGTTGGACTTCAGTGACTTTAAAGTCTGTGCTGTTTAGAATTTGAGTGTTGGTTTGAACTTTGCAGTTTGGGCTTCGGTCTAGCAAGTGCATATTTTAAACAAAGAAAACATTTGGCAAATAGTTGATTCTGCATGCAGGCAATGTCCCTCTGCTACACACGATTTATTTTTACAAGGGTCTAAGGGAGACACATTTCTCTAAAAATAAAAGGCATCCACATGAGGCTGAATTATTCCTTCCCAAACACAAACTGATCTTTTGCTTGTTTCGAAGCACTCTATCAATTTATAACAACAAAGCCACACTGTACTCCTTAAGTTAATGAGTCTACGACTGCACCTTTCAATCTTACCCCTTCCAGCCCCAAGATACACACATTACTCCTCTAGTGCTTTTGTCTATCGGAATTGATATCATGACCCCTGACTTTTGAAACTTTACCAGTTATTGGTGACATTTCCTACACACTTGTAACACTGTAAAGACAGCAGCTGATATGAAAGCAAATGATTAGAGTAAAATACTGAGGATCTTAGTTATTTTTCATTAACTATGGAACTTTTCTTCGCGAAGAGCACAGGAAGATAAATTTTTTCAAATCAAGCAAAGCCTCTTACTACGCATACTTTAGTGATGTGTAGGAGAGAAACTCTTGTAGATCCGTGAGAAGGAGTAGAAAAAACACAACTCAGATACTAGCACTAATTCGGTATTTTTAATAGAGTGCCAAAAATTGTCCAGCATATTTTGAATGAGTGACCCTTCTGTTTACCTGCCTAACACAAAGGAGCACCCTGGTGCTGTATGCACAAAATCACTTTGCTAGGTTTCGTCTCTCCTTCGCTCTGAGGGCTGCCCCTCTGGAGGGCAGCCAGAAATGACCAGCAGCAATTTACACGTGAGCATCTTGATTCAAAATGTGTAGAAAACCAGGTGAAAGAGGATGTGAATGCAAAGCGTGTTTCTCATTGCTCCCCCCTTTTTTTCCAAGGTATAGAACAATGAGGCCCAGATGTTACAATTGCAGGAATGCTAAAAATTTCATAAGTTATTCTGCAGGCAAGAAAAGCCACCGAAGGTCAGGCCAGACAGGCTTAGGGTTTGTGCAGGGCAGGAGCTGTTCAGAATGAATCTTTTTAGTGTGCAGTATCCATTACCAATTGATGTCAGAGATCCCCTTATAGATGGATCATCTCATGTTTTTTCTTAGAAGGCAGAAAAATATCCATGGCAAAGTTTCAACACATGTATTTGAAGGGAAAGTTTGAGTTATGGAGACAGAACTTCTGTTTTGACCAGCTAAGAATGGCGAGTTCAAGTTTTATCCTGCCATCTTTCGTTCCCATGGCAGGATGATTACCATTTAAAAAAAAAAATAAAATAAAAAAAAAGTTGGAAACTTCTATGCTGTGTAATAAAAATCTTCTGGAGCTCTCTATTTCTGGATGATAAGTGAAACAACCCTGCTTTCATCTAGTAGCCTGCTGTCAAGTAAGCGGGTTTGAACAAGCTTGGGTTTATTAGTACATAAAGTGCAGCATGTGGCGGTCTGTGTTTCTCGGATAGAACCCCAGTTTAACTAAAGTTCAAGGTTATACCCAAGGCAGAACCATGTGCATAGTTTGCAAAGAACCACTAGCCTCCAGCAGCTCCCAAAAACTGCTAGGTTTGCTCAAAACAATATCCAAACTATGGGCATACTGCTGTCTCCTGGCTCAAGCAGGAGCTGTGGCGTCTTTGCCAGGATGTTTCCCATATCACAGGGGTTTCCCACATTAATGTACCTACACGCCAGCATCTGCAGCAGAGGCTGCAGGAGCTCCTACTGCCCCAGGACTCATCTGAATCAGAACCCCACCTAAGCCCTGCTTTAACCCCTCTCACCTCATGGCCTCCCCAAAAATGTTTCCTATCCCTTTTCCCTGACATCCAGAGCAATTCTGGGAAAAGACCATGCAGGCTTGATAGTCTGAGATAAAGATGCGAGGGTCATCACAACTCTGGCCTCTTTTAGGCATGGGAACATGGACCCATCCCAGGACTTGGGTGGCTCTCCTGCAGCACCGACCACCCACCTTTGCCTCTGCCATCCCACTCACAACATGGCCGTTTGCGGCACACTAACCCATGCCCCCAAAGGCAAAGGGACCATACACCCCAGGAATTTCCCTGGTGTCCTTCCCTTTAGTGCCAGCACACCTGCAAATGTCCCTTCCTCTGAGCATTGTTTCCCCATTTAGAGCTCCCATTTCCAGCCCATGCTCATCTGTCCAGTGCTGCCCTCACACCCAGCATCTCACACTGTCAACTGCCCACTGTCAGAAGAAACTACTCACATAGATAAGATTAACAAAGAGCCAACTAATACCTTGTTCCCATTCAAAACAAAACAGTGCAGGAGCAGAGGGCTTTTGTCTTGCCTCACTGGGGTCATACACTCAGCATTTGCCCCGCTTGCAACCACCTCTATCTCCTTACCTTTCCTATGGCACCTCTGCAACAAGGGCTGGAAACAGGTCATTCTCTGCACCAACAAAGCCAGACTGTGAATGGAGAAAGGTGAAGTTTACCCAGTGCAAACACCTACTCTTGGCTTCAGTACAAGCATGTAGGTCTTGTTAATGATGAGCCTTTGGTGGTCACAGCCTTTGGTAGGACCAAAACCAGGGTTTCATTTACTCACATTTCCCAGGATTTCTCTTTAGTTTGTCTGTAATTTCATATAAGCATTAAACTTTTTTGCTATATATATCTCAAGTAAAAATCCATTCAACCAGAATTCCCTTAATAAAGGTTAAAAGATTTGCAGTGAAGAAATGTCAAAATACACTAGCTTATAATTGCCCTCAAATATGCAGCTTTATGTATTTACTTCATGGAGAGGAACCTTGGCATATATTTAATTAAAGAAATGGAGCCTACAGGAGGTCTTGGAATGGAGCTCATTGTATTTTGGTTTGGGGTGAATTTCAAAATCTACACTATAGTTTTATTAATCTCCCCAAGCATGAACAAACTCCAGCTATTTCTGTAGAAAATGGGAAGGAAATAAAACTTAGAAGCCTTTGGAAGTGGTTTTAAACATAGCAGGAGAAATTACAGTATTTAATGTCAGAATCCAGACAATTATTACAGAATAAATGGCTGCATAGAAGAGAAATAAACTTTGAACCAAGACTGCTAATTGATACTTCAACAAAGGAGACATTTTTATGAAATAGAAATTCTGAAACAGACTTTTAGCACTTTTGTCAATTAACCAACAATAAAGGTTACAATCAGCACCGGGAAAGACTACAGTATGATTCCTGTTGACATCATCTTTTTTTATTAAAGCGAGAAAGGTTAGTCTAAGACCCCAGAACAGGAATCCAAGAAGTGAAGTTCTGTTGAGCTTCCTAACACCAGCTACTGGATCCAGGAAAGAGCACAGAAATGTGTCACTTAAAGGTTAGTCAGTGGATGATACACAGCCGTAGATGGGCACTCCGGAAAATGGTGCCCAGAAAATGGTGCCACACCAACTGGAAGGTGACAAGACTTGGGACAGCCTTTGGCAAAGGGTGTAAAATCTGATGTGATGTGAATAAGAATGGGAAATGTGCACATCTGATGCTCTGTGTTCCGGGCCCTGGGATGTCAGCATGTGGGGAGTGCCACTATGAACTGTGAATCTGAAGATGTGTCACATCGTCAGTGAAAATTATCCTCCCTCTTGCTGAGTTTTAAGACCTCATTGGGGCCAGCAAGTGATAGATCTGGGGTATTTACGAAGGAATTTGTGGCAGAAGAATGCTGCTATAACCTTTCACTTGGACAAGGGAAAAGAGGGACTCCGTCCTCAAACAAAGACTAACACCTCCTTCTTTTCTCTTCCTGAAATGCCAGGGCTACAGGAAGAGTGGCCAGAATGGTGAAAACAGTAAAATAAAATGCTACAAAATGTGACTAATTCTGTTTGTCAGGTAGGCTCAGGTGTGAGAGAGTTGCAGGTCTAAAAGCCAAGGCAGTGCTATTTCTTACTGCTTTCATCCTCCTCACTTCTACTTTTTCTTATAGGAAAGAGATGTTAAAATGCATGGGAATGGGGATATTTTCCACTGAGGTAAATGTAATTCCAGTATAAGGAGGGAGAACAAAATTTCTGTGATGAAGCAAAGAATTTGAGAAGGAACCCATATGAAACCAACTTGTTTTAATGGAGAAAAACCTTTATACTTATATTTACCTGCCCAGCTCTAACTGCTAGCAACTAAAAAACTTTTTGATCTATACAACCAGAGTCATGTACCAGTAGAAGTACTAGCATTACATCTCATCAGCTCACTTCAAGTTCCATAGACATAGCAGAAAGTCTAAAATAGGATGAGTTTAACAGCACAAAGACCTTAACCATATAATTTTAGCCAAAGAAAACTCCTTAAAGAAGATCTGAGACAAAAAGCTCTGTGTCATAGGATCACAAGGCTTGATCAATTGTGTTCACGCTTCAGCCATAAGTACTGCTTTCCTCACTGTTCAACATGCTCATGGTTGAGGTAAAAGGAGATTTCACCCCAAAAGAGGAAAACCACATTGGCGTCACACCTAACTTCCACCTACCCCAGTGCATACCGGAACCCTCAGCCCTGGGTTAGAGACACAGGCATTCCATGGTGCCAGGTCTGGCATAGGGGAGGGAGCGAATGTGATACCTCAGGTTGGGATTAGAGAAGCTAGAGAGGAGAAAAAGAAGCTTCCCAAGCTGATGGGTAAGAAATTTCTACAAGAGAGCTCGAGGTGTGTCGTATTTAGTAGTGAGGCAATTAAGCAGAGGCAGTTACACAGCTATTGCTGGGAGAGAAGGCAGCACCTATCTCTTTTGTGAGTCCTGGCTGTAAATACTTTCCTGGAGATAAGAAAAATACTGAAAAACAACTAGCAGTCATCTGCCCCATATTTTTCCCTTAGCCACATAAGAGGTAGGAAATCTGCTTTCAAATCTTCCTCCTCTCTCATCGCCCACACACCTGATGAGAGAGCAGAGATTTCAACCTTGGTCTCCCATTGAGGAGAGTGGCCTCATCGCCACCCTGCTAAATATTTGGGAACAGCACTTCCTTAATAGCCTCTGTTGAATTTGATCTGCTTTGCTGTAGCTAATTAAATAAACCAAACCTGACTCTCCCACCTTTCTGTGTAAGGCCAAAGGATAAAGATATTCCCCCAGGATGTGAGAGACTGAAGTTTAAATCACTGCTCCTGAGTAGATGGGCTCAAATGGCTATGAGTTTTGAAAGGACTTGTTCTCTGAAGATCTTAAGGCATTTCTCACTCCTCTAAGCATGTTCAGAGCATGCTAGAAGGTGAACCAGTGCACTTTCCTGCACCACTGTAGTATCAGCCATACATGGAGCATCCCTCATAGGTGCTAAGGTTGATAGTTCTTAAAACCTCTGAGGTTACAGACTGCATGATCTTTCCAAGCAATCCACTCCAGTGGTCTTCTCAAGGCAGCTTTGAGCAAGGCGATATCAGTGGCACCTGAACACTGGGGCATAAATGTCCTTTTTACAACCAACTCCTGACTGAATCCAATGTAACCCCATTTTCAGAGGTGGCTGTTACCTATTGATGTTCTCAGTGGATGTCTGAAGGGTGATGCATCTGTCCAGTAAATCCAGCTGGAGGATTGCTCCTCCTCCTGGATCACTGCAACAGAGAGGGTGCTTGTGCTCATTGCTCCACAATAAGTAACAGCACCAGAGAAACATTTTTCCAAGGATAGGAAAGACTAGCTGTTCCTCCACCTACTTTCAGTAGTAAGGGGAAGTATTAGAGTCCTCTTAAAGAGAAGAAAATGCACGGACATGAAAATAAGGTGGGAGGATGAAACCTGTCTGCATCAGGCATCCTCCTCCCTCCAGTACTACAGATGCCCTATCAAGAGGAAAAGGTTATGTAATGAAAGAAGTCTGCCTACAAACCCTGCTGCTACAAGAGTTTGCCAAGAAAAGTGACTGGGGAGAGAGTGCCTTACAACAGTCTTAAAGTGAGACGTTGCAAGCTAGAATCTCAAAGCAGGATCTCTGACTAACAACCTAGAAGGGATCAAAAGGATAGAAAGACCATTGAATCAACCAAAAAAGCACAATAACACGGCATCATTTGGTAAAGTTGCTGCTGTTGCAAGTAAAAATACTGTTTATTTTTGGTTTCTGTAGAGTGTGGAGGCCTGAGTGCCTGGGGCTGTTAGTATTTAGAATTCAACAAGCAAGGAGAGAATTTGAATCTAACAGGATGATGAACAAACGATCACACCAAACTTCTCCAGTGTTTCGCGCCATCTCCATAGGCCCATCTAGCAATGAATATTATGTGACTCTCATGACTGATATGACCATGACTCATATAATAAATATGATTGACATCACCAATGAACAAGGAGCAATAGGGTTGCTGCCCACTACCACCATGCTGCCCAGGGAGTTTCGTCTTGCTCTTTGTTTCAATTCTGTTATTCTTGCAGCCAGGACCTGGAAATGCATTGCCACAAAGGAAGGAAAATGGAGGCGTTTAAATACTTAGCTGCTCAGTGAACCATTAAATAAAATAATTCTGATTTGATTCAAATTTTGGTTGACAGTTTAAGATTGCCAGAGACAGATGCCAGTAAGACTATGGCTGTTCCCAAAAGTGACCAGTTTCTGATATTTCACTGATGCTTTCGCAACTGTTCATCATTTGAACACACGTGTATAAAGCATGCATCGTTCTCTTCCCTTGAGCGTTGTGATTCACATGCTGATGGTATCAAGAGATCCCCAGCAAGATGAGGGCCCACGTGGGTCAGGGGGCACCGGTACACTTGCTCTGTCTGTCTGAAAGAAAAGCTAGGAGTTAGAAAGCCCTGTGCCCCCTTTTCACACAAAGAGAGCTGAGGTACAAGCAAACAGACTTACTCAGGACGCCACAGGCAATCTATAGTGGGGCTGGGAACCAAATCCAGATTTCCTGAATCCTATCCAGTGTCTTAACCTCAAAAGCGTCCTTTCTCACTAATCAAGTATATCAGACGAGTCATCAGACACCTATATGTATATCTGCTTGCCCTCAGATTTGTATACCTCTGTGGTCCTGAAAACGAGTTTGTTCTCTCCTGCCTCACCCACAGGGATTTGATAAGGTGGTAAAACCAGCTTAAAGACTTCCTTTGTTCTGACGACAAGCGCTGCAAATAGCAGCTCTGCTCAAGCCTCTGACCTTGGTCATAAGGTCCTGAGAGATGAAACAGCTGTCGGATGGGCTAAATCCATATGGAAACTTCCTCCTGGTTTGCGCCCTGTTAGATGTCTGTTGGAGTACTGGTGGCTGGATGTGTCATCTTAATGAAGGTAGCGTAGACAAAATGTTGAAAGAGGCTCATCGGCAGTTCAAAACCACCTTACCTGCAGACAGAAGGTAGGAAGGACATGGTCTGCTCAATAGAAAGTGCACAGGTCTCAAAGAGAGGCCAAGCAGTCTGGAAGCTGCTAGAAATCGTGCAGCTGAGGATCTAATTATCCTGCCCTCTGTAAATCATACCAGATCAGAGGAGCACAGACTCAAGAGCCATATGAAAACTCCAGGTGAATTCGTTAGCTGAGCTTCCATTACTTAGTCAATCTACACGAGCAGAAGATCTGTCTTTCCATTTCCTTTGAGAACAGGTGCTGCAGACCTTGTCTCTAGGCGTGATCGAAGCCTGCTGTGTTGAAAAGAAAGCTGACAGAGGTAGCAATAGGCATGACAGGAGCATATGAGACTCCTTAAGCTAATCATGAAAGCCCGGGATCAAGAAAGCAAGTGCTTACATGTGCCTCAAACAGTCTTGTCAAGTCAAGAGAAAAAGTGGAGACGGGGGATGAACTCCTGAAAAAGTAACAGCTGAAAAGTAGGGCTGGTGTGATAAGATGGCAATTCCCAAAAAAGGTGACTCAGGCAGTGATATATGCTGGTGTTAGCTAAAAACATGAAAAGTACATAAGGAAAATGTTGTGAAACTGACAAACCTTATGGAATTTAGGAAGAAAACAACAGCTTTGAGAGACTAGCCTATTATCATCAGAAAAATACTTTGATTGGAAAATTAAACAGAGGCTAAAGTTTCAGAACTGCCACAGCTGGTGGCAAAACTTCTACTGATCTCGGTGGCACAAAGACTTCATCCCAGGAACCTCACACCAGTATTTTGACCAACTGAACATCTTGAACAGGGAGAGCCTGAGCTTTTCAGCTTTCCCGCTCTTCCCACCACCCATGGATTTTCTGAGCTCCCCGCAATACCAGCGTCATTCCCAAAGAGCAGTATAGCACGTGGGTACATCTGCACTGTGCATTATAGTGCTAAGTGAGTTAACTCTAAAAGAACTAGCTTGAGGATGAGAAGCAATCCAAGCTTATTAGCATGGTGCTCTACCCATGCTAATTTATTGTGCTAATGTAGGTGCACCACTTCTAGGTATCCCTGAACAACACAGTGTTGTGAGATCTGGATCTGCCAAGAGCACAGATGTGTCAGTAGGTTGAAGGAGGAAGGTCTGAGACTAACTGGTTGGTTGATAATGTGAGGTACACCGAAGGAGGCTATTACTTTGTGCTGCTTTAATGCCTTCTAATTTTTTTAATTAAAGCTTGGTTACAATATCCTGTAGGGAAAAATCCCTTGCTGGCAAAAAGAGTAGGCCTAAAAAACTCACAAGCTCTTTTCTGGCATTAATGTCTATTACTCTAAGTAGCAGTCCAGCCCGAACTTGTAGGAGAATAAAGCTACCACACTCCTACCACAAAGACTGTTGTTCTTTGCCAGTAATTGCTGTTTTTCCATATACAAGGACCAGATCATCTACTTTCATTCAAAATGACTTCTTTTAGATTAAGGGAAAACATCAGCAAGAAGAGGGGGGGGAGGAAATTAAAATAAAATGCAAGGTCTCCAGGAGAGATCAACGCAAGTTCGCTTCCGTGACAGGCTGGAACAGGCAGGAGGAAAATGGCTGCTGCTCTGCAAACACACACAAAATTTCTTTGAAATTCCACGTGTTGCTGCCAGGCTTAAATGTTTCCTTTATTACATCGGCCTTTCAGGGTTCCCAGTCATTTTGATGTGCCGGTATCAAGCCTCGCAAATGGCTGAAGTCCAGTAAGGTGGCAATCAGATGCGCCCTTGTGTTTTGGATCAAGATGGGTGCCTGGTTGCAAAAAGGTTTGGCTCCAGAAGCCCAGCAGTGCTGATGCCACCAGTGCTGTCTCCACGAGCTCCCTCTGATGTGGTTCAGTCTGAACTTCCCCACCGGCCCGTGTCCATCCACTACCTCACATTGCACACTGAGAGAGCAAATCACACGGGGAAGAAAAGAAGCATCTTGTTAATTCTGTGTTTATGCCATCTCAGTGGTGGTCTATGGCCGGATCCTATATCTGTTACTGTAATATGGCACGAATAACAACAAAACAGAGAAATAATGTGATCGTGGTAAAACTTTTGCTGGAGTTAGTCCGGGGCTGATCTGGCCCCAGTGAAGGCAGCGGGGCAGGGCTGCCGGCAGCTGCCTGCTCGCCCCGCCAGAGGGGACAGCAGCGCCATGAGAAAGCAATTGATCTGTAGGGCTCGACACGTGAGCGACAACCTGATTTATGGTTATGTAGCTGCATTAGATAAAGGAGCTGTGGCCTTTTCCTTTCAGCATAGCTGTGGTCATCACTTAATTATCCCCAAGAAGGTGGAAAGCAATAAAACCTCAGGAAACCCTTTTGTCTGTGAGTGTGAGAGTAAAAGTGTCAGGCAGCTAAAATTACCTGCTAAGAATTAATTTTACTTTCTCTGAGGCTCTGCTCGTTTCCACCCCACACGCACGTACGCTCCAGCACGCACAGACAAATACGTGCATGCAAATACTAAACAAATACATTCACCTTGAGAGCATTATTGACTATTCGATATGGTCAGATTGCTTAAGTTAAAAACTCTCCAAAGAAAAGAGTTTGCAGATTTCTGTCAGCCAGAGATCTATTACTCATGCTCAACCATCTGGTATTTAATGAGAATATGACAAGCTGATTGTTATTTTTTTTCACATGGCAAATTGAAAAATGCGACTTTTTGATCTGTATTTTAATTACACCCCCTCTGATCTCTTTCCCTTGCACTTTCTTAGTAATATGAATTTGGAGAGTAAACACACTCTGACTTTCCCTATTAGCCCTGCTTCTCAAAATGCCTAAAAAAAATTACATTTCTTTACATTTCTCTGATTCACCTGCAATCTGCAGACATTTAAACAAAACTCTTTTCCTCCCAGCTGAAGAGCCAGGGAAGGGCTTCCAATGAGAGGTGAGACTGCTTGGCTCTGCAACTGCCACAGCTCCCTGGCACCCCACTTTTTCCATCTCATTGCAGATCTCAGGGAAGAGGGGTTATTTCATGTTATATTTCATGTTACAGGCACTGCCATTATCAAATAGGCTCATAGTTTCGCTTGAATGACGGATACTTAAATAAAAAAAAAAAAAGGCAACAAAACACTTCTGCCACAAAAAGAGGGGAAGACATTTCAAGCCCTAGAAAGAGGAGTTTTTGTCAGAATGACCCCACTCAGTTCACAACAGGTCACTGCCTGCTCAGTCGGGCCTCATGCCTATAGCTGCAGCTAAATCAGACTGTATATGAAAACATGACTTTAAAGGGACCGGACCAAATCACATGACACATTTTTGTCCAAGTTCCACTATCATGTGACAATCTACAGTAGATTTATGAAATTAAGCACAGATGGCTACTTTGTTTTTGTTCTTTGAACTGACAGCTGCTGGTGTAAAAATAAATTAAATTAAATTTCATATAAGTCAGACTTTCAGATTTTTTTTATTTTTTGGTTAAATAATCTTTAAGGTCCCCCCCCACACACATACATATATTTTAATGTTTTACTGGTTCTCACCTCTCACCCCATGCTCCTGGCATATGCCCAGGAGCCTTCCCCATCCGCCCTGGCAGTGACCTCCCTCCTCATCTGGGCACACACCTCCCAAGGGACATGGGGCATCCAGCCCCCGTCCCTGAACAGACACGGAGTGACAGTGGGGACAACCTGCGCAAAGCCTCGATGGTGGGCATACCTAAAGTGGGGACATTTAAAGCTACTTTCCATCAGGAAACCCAGCTAAAAGAAGGGAAAACCCCATTAATTTTCCACTCTACAAGCCTGCAGGAAAGTATTCCTAAGCCCTCAGGAACTGTCAGCTCTGAAAGGCTGCATCTGCCAACAAAAGTGGGAGGATTGTTCTTAACCAAGCTGCTAATAATCCAATATATAGGGAAAAATGAAGGAAGTCACTTCTTGGTAAGGAAAGTAATGGTAGATGCATAAAAGAGAATGAGCTGACTTTTTAAGAAAACAGTGTTTCAGGATTAGCCAAAGGGTTCTCCTGTATTCACAAATCTCCATGGAGCACTTTAAAGTCTTCTGTGTTTGTATCACTTAAAGTGCTGCTATTTTAGGTCAGTGTAAATAAGTCATGTGTGCCGTCAGCCTTGTACAAGTGCTTTCTGCTGCTTAATAATACATGTGCTTGTCCATTATAGGGGCTACATGAGTATGTGTTGGGATCCAGAGGCAGTCATGCAAAAATCCTGTCTTTGGCATGGCTGCTTAATGGTTTGAGTGAGGGCATGGGGTATATACTTGTGATGACCTAGACCAGGGCAGAGGCTAAAGCCAGCTCTGATCACAGCACCAAATAAATAATTCATAAGAAACTATCCCATGCTATCACTGCTTTCCTCCCCAGCTATGCCAACCATCCAGCACTATTACCTTTTATTTTATTTATATAAAGATATCAGGGTTTAAGGTAGCAGGGGGTTAATTGACCACATCAGAATTCTGCCATTTCAATTGTGTTTCAGCAGTTTGCTGGGCTTTGGTGGGTGTTTGGGAATTATAATGTCTCAGGTTCCCTCACAGAGGTCCTTGGCAGAAATGATGGTGTTCAAATGCAGCACCCTACAGGACACAACAAGCAGAGCATCTCGGGTCTGATGTTCCCTTTGAATACACATAGATGCTGAGCTCCAGCCTCAGCTGTGGTTTGGGCATCCAACAGGCTCCCACCACTGTGAAAGCTATTCAGATAATTGGCCTAAATTGGGAGCAGGACACTCTGAAGCTGAGATCCACGCTGACCTGATATCCACAGCTCCTGTATTGTTCGCCCCCTTTTGTGTCCCCGCACTCTCTGGGTCTCCTTTTCCATTTTATATAATGGATCCATCAGTACGGGGACTCTCATTATGTGCTTATCCAGAAATTAGCACAACAGGGTCCTGTTCTCGTGGCCCTCTAGGCAGGACAGCAGCAAATACAATTAGTTTCACTAAGTGTCTAAGTTGCACAATAGTGTCATGCAATAGTCTGAATACAGGACAGAGAGTGTGAACTTTCCAGATCTCAATCATTTGACCATTTTGCAGAGTTACAGTGAAATGTAGAAGTGATGGTGAAAAAGTAGGCCTCTCCATGTTACATAATTACTGAGTTAGTGCTGAAAGAGGACTCAGGTGTTGGGAACCATGACGTCCTGTTACGAAGCCACTATGCCACATTTTCTTCTATCTATCTGCATGTAGACATCACCTTGAATTAGATGTGGATTCTCATATTCTGAGCCAGTTGCTTTGCCTTGGAATTGCTGGGAAGAAAATGGGTTGAAGTGCCCTATTTTCCTGCTGGGCATTTGCGAGACTTAATCAGCAGATATCTGTGAAAGATTTTGCCTTGTGCTTCTGTGATTTTGTTCCCTGAGAAGTCAATTCAGATTCGCTATTCCTCCAACAGAAGGAAAATTCAACCAATAAAAGAGCAAACTATCGTACTGGAAAAGCCAAATCTTCGAGTTTGACTTGCTGGGAGAGAGATGCCAAAATACCTTTTACAAATCTGCACCACAGTACCAGTGTCAGGTTTGTGAGGTGCAAATGCTGTGTTTCTGAGAAAAAAATGAAGAGGCTTCTGCTAGCAAAAGGCTTGCCCAATCACACCTCAACAGACCTCTGCAGGCTACTGAAACTGAGCACAATGTCTGTGAAATTTATAGCTGAAGAGTAATTTGGTAAAAGAAAATTATGAAAACAAAACAAAAAAAAAAGTAGTTTAAAATGGTACTTTTCTTTTCCCTTCGAATGATACAGATCTGATTTATTTGACAGAAAAATAAGTATGTGCATGTGTCTATATGGTGAGTTTTAAGGAGAGGTTTAGAAACAAGATTTTTGATAGAAAACAAAGGCACGTCAGTTAATAAGCATGCATTAATGCTGAAAAAGCCCCGTAATAGTGTTTCTTGTGCATATGTGGGAGTGAGGGATTGTAAGAACAAGTGGTGGCTGGTTGCCTGGGTTTATCAAAGCCCAGTAGGGCAGGATCACCTCTTTGTCTTCGCTGTGCTCAGCGTCATCAATCCCTCCTGTTCCATCCGGAGCTGTGAAAATGTCAAGGGAGAAACTCCTCCTCCTCTAAAAAAACTGAAGTGTCATGAAAGCCCCAGCTCCACACAAACACCCCCCCAGCCGTGCAGCTCGGTGAGGCTGGGGGAGCCCAACTGCCCAGATCCCACCAGCTCTGCAGGGCAGAGGTCCTGGGTGAGGGGAACCCACACACAGCCCAGTGACTGTGCTCCCTCCATGGCTGTGCTCTCTCCAAGACTCGCAGCCCTCTGTAAAGCAAGTAGGGGCAGGCCTGGCCTGGATGCCACGGGAAGAAGAGGGACTTCATGTTACCCCTGAGCAGGGGTTGGCCACATTTCCATGCCCCAACAGGGCAGCGCTGGAGGCAGTTTTGTTTTATGGTTGAGCTTGCACCTGAAACCACAGCTTCCAAATGGCCTCGAGTGCACCCTGCTTCTCAGGGTTCCTGCCCCTTGTTCCCCTTCCCACTGCCTCATCCACTCAGGCACAGGCTCCAGAGTCAACGCTTTTTTAACAAGGCAACCCCCAACCTGCCTACCATGCCTCCCCAGCCCCCAAACAAAACCCTGCTGGGGGGACGTGCTGCGGAACTCCAGCTCCCTGAGACCGCTCCAGTGTTCATGGCGCGCCCGGGGAGCTACCAGCCACCTGAAATACAGCAGGAGGGAAACAGCCCTTGTTGCCCACTGTGGACAAGTGCCGCGTGGAGAGCTGAAGGTGACTGCCCCAGTCCGTCCACAGAAAGGCACAGTCTGCTGGGTGCTGCAGTCGGAGGCAAACAGGGCAGACGGAGAGGAATGCAGACAGGGGAGTGGGGACAGCTGGAGGGCCGGTGAGGCAGTGGGAGGGTGGCCGAGGGCAGGAGGGGAGAGGAAAGGCTGGAGGACAGGGCGGAGGGTGCAGAGGGTGATGAGGTGCGGGATGGCGTGGGAGATCTATTAATAATCTAAGGCAGAGCTGTCCAGAGCCTCCAGGCTGGGAACCAGGTGACTGAACACGATCCGGAGGAAGCAGATGCCTTCACAGCACCTGCGGCGCAGCCCCCGCCCAGGGGTAACCGAGCTCATTATCTCACTGCCAAAGCTCTCCAAATCGATGCAACCCACGTGTGAAAGGTTGAACACCAAAGGAAGACATTTGCACAAGCATTGCTCCACACAGTACTGTTGACAAGCTAGAATCAGAGACTTTGTCTTTTTCCTTACCCAGTGAGATGCTGGGACATGATGGTGTGGGGGGAGTTCATGCTGCTGGTTTCCCCAGCAGGACCAGAGGCTTGAGACAGTGGCTGGGGGACACCAGTCTCTTGCCACGGTATGAATGAGTGATGGTTTGCAAAGACACCTGTGCAGCTCTGTGGCCTTCTTCTTGCATTCAGGTAAGGGCTGTGAGCAGAAAAATATTTTCCCAAACGTGCTCAGTCTAAGAGTCAAATATTTCTCTGTCCTCTATCATTTCGCTTCAAAATGATTCTACTAAAAAAACATCCAGCCCAGGAAGTGATTTCTTGAAGAAACAGCCAAAACCAAGTATCTGAACCAGGTAAAACCTCAAGTCAGTAGCACAGGATTAAGTACAGGATTTGCCCCAGCTTGACAGTGTTACTGTGTTTGTAATTAAGTCTTCTTTCTTCTGATTGCAAAGATAACCTTCTAAGTGTTGCTGAGCATAATCCAAATTAGTCTCATGTACTCAAAGCCTGCATATATCCTGGAACAACAAATACCTCTGAGAAATAGATGCCATCCTATTGCTGTCAACAAAGCATCATTGCTAGTGGCAACACTTCACAGTTTGAGCGTTCAGCTAATGGTTTTTCTTTGCTGCTGCTGGACATCATGGCAGACACCGGTGGTAACCTTTTCAGCATGGTGGTGGCTTTGCCAGGAGAGCTCATAACCCTCAAATATTTTAGGTCATGTGTGATCACGCATAAGGAACACAGAAAAAAGAAGATTACTCCTTCTCTGTAAATTCTACTTCTTAAAATTTAAAAATTTGACATTACCTCCTACATCATCTACATTGCTCAAATCCCTTCCTCTCTGTCCAAAGCAACAATAGTCCACAGCAACTCCCTCTTTGTCACTATGGGCATTGACAGTGTAGCTTAGGAAGAAACAAAGAGTATTTACGAAGTAAAATCTAAAGTTTCTACAATGACAAGTGGGGAATCAAGTGGGTTAAATGAATCCCTTGAGATGCATCCCAGAGTAAAGGATGGGGCCGTGTCACACTTTCTTCCCAAGGAATACTGTTAAGACACTGCACCAGCTACGGCCAACATGGCCCATCAGTCCTAAAGATCTCGCCTTTGGGAAAAAGAGACATATCGTGACATTGCCTTCAGCATTCCCAGGGAGAGCACACGGGGAGGCCCTCTGAGGGGCAAGTCAATAACCACCTCACTGCACAAAGCAGAGATAGGGAGATAACCTTGGTGGGGAGGCTCAGCAACAGCCAGGACTGGCCCATAACCCTTCTCCTTGCCCCTGTGCCCCTGTGCATGCTCTTGGCTGCCTCTGTCAGCCCATTTCCTCCTCTTGTGCCAACCATCTCTGAGCAGAGAGGGGAATAGTTCAACCCAGTTTCCTAGAATAGAGACATGTACTTCTCCTTCTGCACCATGAGTAGCTGCTGCTGCCTTTGGGAGTTGTTATCCTCCCTGCACAGAAAAAATACAGTGAAGGGAAGAGGCTCATGTCCCACACAGGTTTAGTAAAGAAATATCTTCTAGTCCAGGGGAGCAGAACGTGAGCCCCACTGTCTCCAATGGCAACCTCAGCTCAAGAAAGCAAGACCTGCCATGCTACTGCAGATTCTGTTGCCTTCAACAGCTACTGATAAGCCATTAAAAGCTACTTCAAATAAACCAAACTAAAAATTAGCCCTAGATTGGCTCATGGCTTCAATACACATTAAGAATTTATGCCTGCCAGCCCAAAGTTTGTAGGAAGAGATGTTTCTTAGTGACCTGGGAGTAGGTATGTGAATAGTGAATTAGCAAACTGTCCGGATGACACGGAATTTTTTAGGTTACTCAAGACTATGGGGAGCTATGACGTGTTCCAGAAAGACTTGACCAGACAGCATGATGGAAGATGAAATTCAGTGTAGACGTGTGCAAGCTAATGCACATTGCAGGAAATAATTTAAGCTTTCATACATGCCAAGGGACTGTGAATTAGTGATGAGAGGCATTATGGTGGACACACAATGCCTTCAGTGAAGCTGTCTGCTCAAAGGATAGCCCAGGTCACAAACGAATGAGGGAAAATTCAGCTATCTAAAGGTGAATGGGCTGGTACTTACACTGGAGAAACCTTCTGGGTCAGGCCGGAACATAATTTAAAGCTATTTGGGAATGAGGCAGCTCTGGAATCAATTCTCTCTCTTTGCCTCAGCCAGGTCTTCAGGGCTCACGTTTTACACATTGAGAAGGTCAAAATTAGTTGTGAAGCCTTGTAAAAGATCTGGACCTCACTGAATTCTTTATCCATCCATGAAGTCCTTGAAAAGTGATAGATGTCTTGACAAAGGCTCAAACTTGGCAATTAAATTCCCATGAGCTGGAATTAGAAAAAGTGTCCCACTTACATGAATACATTGCATGAATTGTATTTGGAGATAGTTTCAACAAGATGGGTTCCCTGGGTTTTGCTGTGAATGAGCTAAATGCTCCTTCAACATAAGGCACTATTGCAGTATCACCAAAACCAAAACCCCCTTACAGTGTGGAGTGGGAAATAGAAGACTTTTTTTCATTTAAGACAAGGGGCATAAAACGATGGCTGGGAATGAAAGCCCTGCAAATTAATTTGTATTATAATTTCTGCAACGCCTTTGTATATAAATGGAAGTTATGTACATAATTTATGGAGGATGGTATATGTGAATTGGAGTCTCAAACCCCCTCAAACACACTTGCTCAAGTATGATGTGTAGAATACTAACACACTCAGACACTGTGCAGATTGTAATAGTAAAAAAAAAATCACTCTAATACTGTATGTTACAATAATAAATGCAGGAATTAGAGGTTTTTACCTCTCTGTAAATAAATTATGCATATGTAGTTTTAAATTAACCAAATTAAATGATTAAAGACACTCCATTCCTTCATAAACTTGTCTCAGGAGTAAGGAACGAAGCATACAAGCAGAGGTCTTTGGTTCCTCTGAGCCTTGCTGTTTCGTTTGAAGCAATTTTAGATGCACTTTCCTTTCCTCCCAGCTTTGCAAGGATAGAAGTAATTTTATTTTTCTTTCAGCTAATTATTTTCAGATAAATGCAAGTGTTGAGATTAGAAGCACCACTTCTGTTCGCATCCCCACGGCAGGGTGTTGCTGGTGCTGGAGAAGTATTGCATGGCTCCTCAGAAGTCAGCCTGCCCACAGCCACTGGTTCCAACATTTCTGCCCCTAGATTTAAGCAAGGGAGTCAAATAGGCACGGCTCTTCAGGACTGGGCTGGCAGTGTCAGCGAATGACATTCCTGAAATGCAGGTCCGTAGTGCCTTCTCTGCACAAAGTACCGTTGTGGTATTTTGTCAGTGGTGACATGATTTATCATGGTGTGTGGCACCATGGTGCGTGGGACTATGATTCACACTTGTCTACAGATATTGCTGCCCATTTTAATGTGGGAGGGGGTTTAGGTCGTGGCTCAACAAATTAATTTTTTACTCATTCCATGAAATGGCACTGTAGCCTTAAGCCTAAACTCACTGCTCACATGGAGAAGAATCTGCAGAGGTTTAAAGACTGTTTCTTCCCCAATATTACTGTCCTACCACCATATACCAAACATGGCTTGTCACTACTACATCCTAGATATCAAATTAGCTCAGTTCTTCCAGGGAATCTCTGGACAGTATCTTTTACTCTCAAAGCACTTAGCTCAAAATGACTTTTTTATACGCAGAGAAGCAGGCACAGAAAAACAGAGCAGCTTTCTCAAGGTCACAGGGTAGGGCAGTGGAAGAGCTGGGAGAGCTGACTCTCACTGTGTGTCCTGCTCCTGGGCAGAGCCATCTCCACACACTGTGGTTGTTTCATCTGTTGAGCCACTACAAGATGTTGTTTAAACTTTGCTCAACAACCCCAAGTAACTTGGTTCCTAAACAGCTCAAGCATTTAGCAATACTAAAACTTCCCAAGGCTGCATTACCAGAAGGCTCTACTGAAATCTGCATGTTAAAAAAAAAATCAGGAATGTCCACATAATAGAGCTTTCAATTGGATTTTATATGGCTCTGCTATAGAGGAGTACGCAAGCTTGTCAGCCTGTGTAAAAATGTCTATTTTAGTGCAACTCTTTCCACACAAATCAGCTCAAATTCTGATGCTCAAAGTAGTGTGAAAGCAGAAGGAGTTGAAGTGAAGGCAATGCAGGTACATCACAGTTCACAGAGCTTCCTAGTATTTCTTTAATTGCACCTGTAAGTACAGTGTACTAGTATATGCTTTCATTCACTGCATTTTGACAGTGTTTTCTCTTGCTATAAAACCAGCCTCAGCCTTAATGAGTTGCATGCAAGACAGTAATATCTCTTGAACCTTTCTTGGTGTTCTGGAGAAAACCTCCATTTTCAACAGCACAAGAAACAGACTCCTCATATCCACATCAGCAAAGCTTTGGGAAGCAACTCCTAAGTACAGGCAGTGGGGTCAAGAAACATAACTGGTGTTAAACTGTGATTTTATGAGTTTATGAATGGGATTGTAGATAAATATGAAAACCAGTAGCTTCAGGGAACCAGACTTACAAACAGAGGTTTCTGCCCATCGTCAGTACACAGCAAGCATGCTGCCCGTTAGGGCAGCTGTCCCGAGGTAAGTAAATGCTAAGATTTCTACAGTTCAGACACAAAGTAGTTACAATGGACTCAAGTCAAATGGAAAGAGTTATTTTGAACTTGAAAACAAGCAAGCAAACAAACAAAAGTATTTATTCATTTGGTTTAAGATTTGGAGGAAGGTAGGGAGCAATTTTCATCTCAGAGTGCCAATAATGATTCTGCTTGGTTCTAAGAAAACAGGGTTCAAACTTCCAAGATTTTTTTTTTTTTAATGCTATGTAAATCTGTCACTGAGATCTTTACTGCAAGTTTCTGAGTACAAATACAGCCTCATGGTGAAATGATTATTAGTTCATTTTGTTCATAGCAGAACCAGGGGTTTGGGCAATTAGTAGGATATGTATACTGGAAAGAGTTGTGATCTTTCAAGATCTTTTATTAAGAGATTTTCTCTTCCAGAGCTCTATACCTCTCCCTAGCTGACTTGTCATTAGGATTGGGAACAGTGGAATGTAACACTCACACAAAACAATGACAGGCCATCAGGCTACTAGCTCTTTGGAATTTGTTTCTAGTGTGATAGGCCATCAATCTGCCCATGGCCTCCAGCACCAGTACAGTACAAATAATCAGTGTTACATTTTCCTTTTTCCAGCTGTTTGTAAAACTTACTCATACACATTTTCAACATCACAAGAAGCTGTTACAAGCTGACATCCATGTGTGCACACCAACATGTGAATCACACGGCTGTAGAAAACAGCAGCAGCTGTTAAATCACTTAAATCACACTTAAATCACCTAAGTTCTTGNTGGCTGTAGAAAACAGGAGATTCTTGACACTTAAATCACCTAAGTTCTTGGATTTGTGTGGGATGTGTGTGAAGGACATATGTGAAGGACAAAGACTACAGCATCTGTGATGGCAGGTGCACAGTGGGGTGGCTGGAAGAAAACAGGAGAAATGGAGAAAAATTGTCTGAACAACAGAGGACTAGAAAAGCTCCACACATGTGTGGTTTGACAGTATCCCACTCAGATCAGATCTCACTCTTACTTGCTTCGTGTCACTCATGGCCATGGTCTTTTCTGCAGGTGAGCTTCAATACAGCAACTCAGGCAATGACACAGGGGTTGTCCACTGGAGTTAATGAGGAACTAAATGTGGCTGGGCTGAGATTAACACTCACCTTCAGTGGGAGGTGAACAGGGCCTAATCCCACTTTTTGTGTCACTTTACAATGTGTTAGGAATTATTGGAAATTGATAGCCATGGGAAGACAGTAATCCAGATCAAGCTACTTTCAGCAAACACAAGAAAGCATTTGTTTCAAATTCATCCATATGTTCTATAACATTGACAGAAAACAGATAATTTAAAGACTTTCCTCACTCACCAGAGCTTTCCCATTCTCCTTGCCTGATCTCTTCCCATTTTCCCCTCCCCAGGGAGTGCTGCTGCAGTGCAACTTTAGCCCTTAACTCCAGAAACCACTTCAGGTGAGCACCTCCTACTGCCCTTCCAGCAGTTCCCAGTTGTTAAAATGAGTTCCAACTCAGCCTTTTGTCACCAAAGGCCTACTACCCATCAGTCTTTCATGTGAGCTTGTTTAAAACCTGCATGCTTTTTGAGATTTGTATGTCAATTTGAAGGTGCAATTTGCCTTTGAGAGTCCAATTGCTCCTCTCTGTTGTGAAGGTCTCTGGTAAGAAACCACAGAGCTCTGACAAAGCTTGCCAACATCTCTGCCCTGGCATGGCCTCACTTAGCAGAGGCATTTCTTTCAGAGCATTTCTAGGAGATACCTGCCTCAAGAATTGCCTAGTGTGGATGATCCATGTTCTTCCTTATTGAATGACTGTACAAACCAACTGCTGACCATGAACATATTTAACAAAGCCATCAACACCCATGAGGTACAGTCCTTGTCCACAGTACAAAGTGAAGGTACCTGGAGAGACAAATTTTTATTCAATCCACTATTAGGAAAACTGAATTTGGAGCTGAACTTCACAAACTTTGCAAGCAGTTCTGTACTGTTGTTTTTCTAAAATTATGACTAAATGTGAAAAGTGTGGAGTTTAGCAATCTCTGTTCCAAAAAAAATGTAGTGGAGAACATGTCCCTATTTTTATCTACGTAAGTAAAAATATTCCAGAAGACATTAAACTCGACTATAGAGTTTCTTGTCAGAACATGGCATGCAGCATATGAACTTAGAAAGACTAAAAAAACTCAACACTGGACTTACAGAAATAAGAAAATACATCTGACAAAAGTATTGAAGAAGACATAACAATTTCAGGCATAATAAGTGAAGATAATAATGGAGGTCTTATGTTCTGGTCCAAGATTCTTGATAAAATGGGATCATGAAACCTGAGAACTTTTTGATGCACCTGAATTAAAAGCCAAATGTCTAGAAATCAGAATACAGGCTCTACCTGTGAACAGTGGAAACTGTATCATCGATAGTAGTGATTCAAATTATGAGCAAGGAACTCAATGGGAGCTTCAAAGAAGCACTAAGTCAAAGAAGACTATTGAAACACTTTGACGTTTGTTCAGGCAAAAGGGCAATTAAAAACATAAATACCACCATAAACATCCTTGGTGTTACAAGCACCAAGATATATTCCAGTGAAGGAATCTCTGAACAGTGCCGAAAAACTAGAGCAACATTGAGGGGACACCCCAAAATTACTCTTAAGCTGGAAGAAACAGATTACAATAAGAGGCTTTCTTTGCCTATCTCATCAAAAGAAGCAGCCTGGGAGGTAAACTTTATTATTCCACACAAGTATATTCACAGAGGGAAATTTCCAGGGACTAGAGAGAAAGTTTTTGCATCCAGCAAAACAAAGCAGTACAAAATCTACCATTAGGATGTAAAGCAATAGGAATTTTTTTTTTTTTGAAAGTGAGAGTGATCAAACATTGAAATAAGCTGCCAAGAATAGCAATAGAATCACCATCTTCTCCTGGTTTTGTATCAACATTGGATGTCTCTGTTTTAGCCAAATGCACGCTACGGACATGTACCAGGTAACTGAATGCAACTGGGGAGGTGGGGTCAGTGATCTAATAGACCCTTCCAGCCCCAAGGCACAAATCTAGAGTTGGAGTGGTTACTCCTAATGCATTCTAGAAATTATACAATAGCTTCTGCTTGTGCTTCAGGGCTTTCATCAATCTCTTTAAAGGATCAGGATAAGGATCTTCACAGAAGCAGTTTCCCAAATCTGCAGGTTCCTGGGCTACTTGTTCTACATTTCCATTTAGAATCAGTAATGTAGATCCTGCCTCCTTGTGCTTCATCTGCCTTTTATGTGGTCTTTTTGGCTACCTTGACCATGCCTCTTCAGACACATCCCTAGCTGATAGCAACTTGCTGGGTCATGTCTGCAAGACTTCTAATTCCTACAAAATTATCCAAGATTCACAGAGTTCAGCTTGTTCCCAGAGGTGCTCCTCTGCAGTCCAGGGATAGCTAATGAACACCTCGATTACAGCATTTGTGAGAAATGATTTACATTTTTTCATTAAAAATGTCTCTGGAAGTCCAGCCTTCCCATGCTACAATATTTGAAACCACTGCCAACGGCATACATGGCTGATATTAATTAAAGTAGAAGATGACAGCACTTGGAAAATGAACACTTTACTCAGATAAATGACCTTTAACGAGTGCTTGTTCTTTAGTTAGACTAGGTCATTACTAGAGATTACCAAGCATTTTCAATAAAACTGGAATCTCTGACTCATCTTCAGCTTTAAATTTGAACACTGAAAAGTAATGGACACTCTTCTCTGCGTGGTACACAGTGTTGTCCAGCACTGCCACTAGCCTGCCCCACCACCACACACAGCTACTAATCCCTGAGCATCATTTTGCCCTGAGCAGCAGGAGAAGAGAGGTGGTGAGCTTAATTTTTCTCCCTTGCAAGTAGAACCTTTCCAGAATCAGGCTTGGGAAGACTGAAGACAACCATCCCCTGAAATAGTTCCTTTTATCATCAATGAACAGGTTGTGGAAAATGAAAGAAAAATAAGCTTGCGGTCTGTGTTGTCAAAGGTTACAGCCATGCCCAAAATACAGGCAGAGTAACCTTTAAAGAGCTGAATTGCTGCACCTAATCCCTGTGTAGAACCTTCTCTTCACCACAGCTTCACTCCGGGTAGTGAAACTGCAGTTGGTTGTTGGTTGGCTCCTGATGCCACAGTTCTTCCTACTTTCTTCTAGGGTATTGTCCTCCTACCAACACTGGAGCGTCAGAGTGCACTCCTGGAAAAAATCCGTTCAGAGATACCCTCTGTGCTCGCATCCCAATTGCACACGAGATCTCGTGGAACTGAGGACAAAGCTGCAAGCATGACACGCAGCATGCAGAAGAAAGGGCAGTCACTCTGTTCCAGTACTTCTGGACAAGATGGGGCGAGAGGAAACAAAAATCTCCCACCCAACCTCTTTGTTTAGAGAGGAGGGCTTCCCACCACGCTCCACAGCTACTGGGCTTCACCAAATCCTGCAACTTGCTCCTTTCTGTGAGAGGCATTAAATGGAGGTTCTGGGCATACGCCGTGCTGAGAAATTATGCTGCAGTTTAAGACAGTCAGAACAGAGGGTCTGCTTAGGAAGCAGTTTGAAATTATTGAGAGCAGCACTTCACATTTCCACAGCAGAAGCCTTTATAGGCTGGAAGTCTCAAACTTTGATCACTTCCAATTGAACCACTTATAAAAAATGTGCACTGCTGGAATATTTTAAATGACTGTGTGCAATGTGTACTGACTGAACATTAGGGGCTTCAATTAAATAAGAGTTCAGAACATAATGAACTGAAAAATTTCACACTCTCTAAAGTGAGATAAGTATGAAGTGAAGGAGAGAGAATTAAGAAATAGTGCTCTGGACGTGGCACCAGCCACTGCCTGATGAGATTCAGCCAGAAACACAACAGAATAGCTTGTGAATTTGTTTTTTTTCCTGACCCCTCAGAGGGAACACGAAATGGTCAGGTCCATTTTTTTTTTTTAAAAAAAGGGTGATGCTGCTTGTGCTGAAATCAGGGATGTACCTGCCTCGTGAGCGTAGCTTGGTCATGTCTGAAGTTAAGCACTTCTGGGTGCACATTTAGAGACAGCTCTTCCCTGCTGCGGGCTGAGTGGATAATCTGGAGCCCATGTCTAAGGCTCTGGCCTGAGATTCAGCTAACACAGTCCTGCAGTTCTTACATTTGCTAAAGAAATAATCTCCTATGACCTATTTGAGCCAGACAGAAGTAACAGAACATCTGAAACTCTGCTTACAGGTATGGAGAATGATGCAATGAAGACTGTCCATGCTGTGGTTTTCTCTGCATGTCAATGAAAAGAGAAAAGGGAACAGCAAAGGTAGAAATCCTGCACCACAGCACGAGGTGCTTGCTCCAGAACACTGTGGCATGCTTTACAGAGGAAAAAACTGGCATTTGGAGTGCCAACATACTGCATTTTGGTAACCACCGGCTTCAAACAAGGGCTGTTGTCCCTTTGTTCCATGGCTGGTTTGTTAGCTTTGGAGGTGAATCCCTTTACAGACTTCCTGTGATCTCTAAAGTACACTTACTTGGTTTGAAATGGAATGAAATGAGATCTCATTCCAGTAAGTACCGTATTTATCCCTTTACCAGAGAGGGCATGGGTGTCTTTAGAGATCTTGTAAATACAAAAGATGTTTAGAAAAAAAAAAAAAAGGCAAACCTAAACAAACGGGAAAATTGACACACTTCTGATTTTTAGGCTTAACATTTCTGTGTTTGAGGTTATGTTTCCAACTGACTCATTACTGCTGCACTGTGTGTATTATTTCATCCCAGCCTTTTCAACCACCTCAGTAGCACCTGGTCTACGCACATTCTCCTCCTTCATATCAGTAACTGGTGAGGTCCTATAGCCAAAGGGCAGCTGACCAAAGCAGCTGTACTCTCTAGGAGCCTGTGGAGGCTGCAGATGATGGACGGCTGTATCAGCCTCGACTGAGGTTGGTATGTCACTTACATGCTCCATTTTGACCTGTGACTAGACCAAAAAGCTCAGAAAGCTGAAAAGCATGTGGATCTTATTTAGCGGCTATTTCAAGGGGTAGAGAGTTCACTCAATCTGCCAGCAAGTGTTCACGGGGATATGGAGAATAAGGCGGGAGTCAGGAGCCTACATTTATTGCAGTTTACCTGATACAAACCCAGCATATGAAAAAACTGAAGCAGACTACAAAAGACATTTATAAGCATATGTGGTAAGTTTAATGATTCAGGAGTTCTATAAAAATTGTAAGTACACTCTGATCTTCAAAAAAGATTGTCAAATAAAATAAAACAGGACAGAAATGTATGCACACTTCCTCAAGCTCCATATTGCCAAACTGATGAGTCTGTTATCAAAGGCTTGGTCTGACTGGTCTTTTGAGGAATGTAGGAAATCCAGCTTAGACCACTGAACTTCCATTCTGTCATGCATAGAAAAAGCATCAAAAGCAATGCAAAACCCTCTTTCCTTAGACAACTGCGTAATTACCTGCCCATGGGATAAGTTTCTACTTTCCCCTCTCAATATGAATCTGCTTATAATCTTAGGGCTGCGGGCTAATTATCTTCTTAATTTTGTCTATTTCCTTTAAGAGAAATCTGAAGCATGAAAACCAGTGTCTTGCCTTTTCAGACACTTGTGGGTTTCTTGTTTTTTCGCTACAGCGTGTGGTGCTAGTGGCCAACTATGTTTTTTTGGGTCAGCTTGAGGTTCCCTGTTCTCCAGACTGCCCCTGGTCCTCCTATGTAGACAAGGATGGATGGGATTGGGGCTGGACCGAAACGCAACTTTCCAATACAGATCCAGATTTGTTCTTCAATTTACAACAAAATTGATTCTTGATCATCTGCATCAAAGGACAAAAAATTATTAAAATATCGATCACTTTGAATCTTTTGCTTGAACATTTCAAAGAAATTGGTTTAAGTCTTTAAATAATACTAGCTCACACTCTTAAAAAGTAATTTCAAATCCAGATTACAGATTTTAAATTTAAGAGGCTTTTGTGAACGAGGTGTAGTTTTTTCTGGCTCTCCTGGTTGACCATGAACTGTGATTGCGGCTGTCTCCACATGTTTTTTCTGTAGGCGAACAACGTAAGAGTTTATGAAGAAGGTCTGTCCCTAAAGCAGGGCACTACTTGGCTAGTGATTTTTCATGGGACTCAGAAATCTCTGAGACTTCCATCATTTTGTCAAATTTGAGGCTGAGCAACAAATTCTTAACACTTAAGTAACTTAAAAGGCAAGTAACACGTAAAGAAATGCCAAGAGATCATGTCACTGCACAGTTTTGTTTTTTTTTTCTTTAACAAATCAGCCTTGAAACATCAAAATAGGGATGCTTTGACAGATGTAGTGATTTCAGAAGCATTCTACACGAGGAAGACATGCTAAATCTCACCCTTTCCTGGAGATGTGTGCAGTTTAGAGCAATACACTCCTGAGAGAACATTTTGTTGCTAAATCAACCAGCTATGCCTTTCCCTACAGCACCTTTCATCGCTTCGTATGTCTGTATCACAACCACTCTTTACCTTAAAAGGCTTTTAGAGGCTCTCTCATACAGAAGCTCCACCTTAAGTTTGTTGTCTATATTTGGTTCTTCATATCATCCTGGAAATAGGATGACCAGACCATATCATTCTATGTTCTTCAGTGCTTTCCAAGCTAACACTTCATTTGCATTTGCCATCACCAAACCCAGAGAAGAAGCCTCAGTCAGAACAGGTACAATTACACCTGTGAATGCCAGTCTGTCCTTGGGGGAGGCTTGGCATTGCTGCTACCATTACTTTCTTCCCCAGACCGTGGCTAGGGAGAAAAAACAACACAAACCAAACAATCCTTAATGATCTTCTGTTCCTAAAGATGACCTGCTTGTTTTAGTAAACATTTGTTCTAAACAAGTAGCAGGCACATATTTTTTTTCTCTTTCTCGAAACAATCTTGTACTTTGTTCACAAAACTCTTTCACATGATCCTGAAAACATGTTGCAAAACCACCTTTTGTGACCAGAACCACAGATTCAGGCTCTGCCACCCTATTGTAGCCCATTCTTCATGTCAGAAAACATAATAATCCTGCTTCATCTCAGAAAAGTACTGCAGAAATTCAGTTTTGTGAGAGCTGCGAGGCATTTGGAAACCATTGGGAGAAGACGTGCCATGCAAGTGAATGTCTTCACTGCGTGATGCAAATATATGTTAAGCAATAAAATTCTAGTTCCTAAATAGGCTTGTCTTGTTTTGATATTCAAGGATATGAAAAAAGACATACATAATTCTCATTTAATCCTGCCAAGATATAAAACTTGTCTATTTTTATACAGTTGCCCAATACGGACAACAAAAATAGCTTTCTTAATAAAAAGAAGAGGAAAAAGCTAGCTGATTTCTTGCGATGCAAAATCATGAGGTCCATCGCAAGACTGCACATCATTTTTAGGCTGAAGTTCCACCTGTTGAACCTCATTTCGCTGAGGAAAAATGCTGCTGCTTCTTGAAACCCAGCTTCAGATGACTGAACTGTTCTGTCAGAGAATATTACCACTCCCAAAAGTAAAATCTGAAGAAAAGATTAATATACTTTGCTAAGAGTAAGCCTGGTAACTATCATTGTGTGGTGTATTTGCTTGTCGTGGCAGATGATGTTTGGTCATTTGAAATGATTACTTAGCTTTAGCTGAAAATCTTTTGAATCAAGTGGCTATAAATCATCTGTCCCACATGTATTGCTACTAACTGGTGAGCATTTAGACAGCATTAACACAGCCTAATAACTCTTCTCAACGGGAGAAGGGGCAGAGAGTACCTCAAGTGTGTGTGTTGTGTAAAAACCCCTGGGGACAATGCAAGAGTCTTTAAAGCAACAGCTAGATCTCTCCCATGAAAAATAAACCACACCAGTGCCAAGCTGTACTGCAGTATTTTAAACTCAAAACCCACACTTTTTTTTCCAGGGGGGGAAACAATTTCACCTGATTTTTAATGATGATATTAGAATATGAAAGTTGAGCAACTACATAGGTGCACATGTTAATCATGCCAGATGCACATATATATATATACATACATATATACACACGTATCCCTGTACTTGAAGTGAGCCTGCTCAGAAGCCCAGAGCTGAAGCTTCCACAGAACAGGACTGATAATTTGTGATAATGATATTTCCATTCCTAAGGTTTGGCTAATACTACTTGTACTACTTAATGAAAAAATTATACAGGACCACAGCTTCTTATTATTCAGTATTTGTGCCATTCCTGCACTGAAGTGTTCAGCATCAACCTCTAAAACTGCTACAGTAATACTCCAGAAGGACTCACAATCCTCATAAATATCTGAAAACCATGTAAAAATGTGCATGAAAAATAGATTTCCAAAATCACTCAGCAGACATAATACTAAAGTTGCAATTATTTTATTAACATAGAAAGTACTATCGATTCATCTGCAAATACTTCTTCTGTGGATGACATGATTTAAAATTAATAAAAATGCTTTTTGATGAGTACTTTTCAGAGGTTTCAAAAATTATAACATACTTCAGTACTAATTTTTTCGTGATAGCTTAAGAGATCCAACATATCAGTGTATCCTTCAGTAACAGATGCCACTATACAGAATCAAGGGCTTATTTTTATCTAATCTTGTGGCTCATTGAAATCAAGGTATTATTAAAATTCAGTATAATTAAGCTTTGGTCATCTGCAAACACCACCACCGTTTCATTATTCACTTTGCTTGTTTATGCCTTTCGGCTGTGGTTAGATGCTGCTTTAGAGCTGTGGGAAAAATCCCATGTAGAGTGAAAAAAACTGAAGGGACAAATTATGGATCTGCATAATAAGAAACTAAAGTAGAGTAAGTTAATAGGGATGTTAGTGGAAATTATTTTAAACAGCTTACTGTGATCTATACTTTTCTATTTAATTTTCCTGTAGTCTGTTTTACAGTATTCCTTTTACTTCAAATCCACAGCAGTTCTGGTCCTTTTGTTACTAACCATTCAATAGTATCTTGACAGCAGAACTACATCTTCGTTCTCATTTAATAACTATTTATCATTCTGTATCTGCCCATTTTCAAGAAGGAGTAAAGTTAAGTGTTCCAGAAATTGGAAAAAATTGAAACTTGACCTTTATTAAGTGGGTTAATTGTCACAATCTCAGCATGTATGAAATTAATGACCAAAAAGTGGAACTTCAGAGTTTCAGAAGACTAGGTTAATGTCCAAAAAAGTCTAAACTCTGACCTTCTTGACATATGCCAAAAGAAACAGCCACCCTAATAAATTACTACCTGTGTGCAATTATAATAAACCATTCCTAGCATCCAATCACTTGAATTAATTGCTGCAAGGCAGTGGGGCTTTCTTACAGATACTCAAGTTAATCTAAAAATTCCTTTGCAGTTCACAGGAGGCTGTTGGTGCATGCCTGTTTCAGTATGGGGATCCAGTTTTAAGGCACATTATTCATACCCTTGGACCACAAATCTGTATACAACCCCGCTTATTAGTGCTGAAATTAGCAGCCTTGGCTGAGTTACTAACAGCACTGAAAGTGGTGAACCAGTGCGGAATAAAGCAAAGGGAAATTAATTTGCTTTAACCCATACCATAAAGTAATTGCTGGATGCAGGACACCTACCTAGTTTCCAAATTTCAGCCTTGCAGCGTAGAAACAGAAAACTTTTGTAAATACGACAGCAAACTGCAAAATAGTTAAATCAACAGCATTCACAAAAATGAAGTTTTTAGAAAATAACACTCCATTTGCACAGGTACGAGCCAGCAGCACAACACAAAACCTACTGGCTCATCAAAGAGTCGGGACTTGTGTGGATGGCAAAGTGCGTATAGGGAATGGGCAGGTGGTCCCAGCCTGACGCAAAGCGAGAGGTTACCTGGCTGGTCACATCTGTGAGCAAAACAAGGCACCCTGCTGGAATCCAGCTACTCTTGGTCTCGTCATGGAGTGGAAGAGCGGTGAGATGTTACAGGAAAACTTGCTTTTTGCCCCTGCTGATTCTGCCTGAAGGACAAATGACTTGTGTGTTCAGGTCTGTCAAGCTAGCCCATATTTCAAGAACAATATAAGTTTAATATGGAATAAAATGTTAGGTGTTTAAATGCAATGATCTAATTCTGTTTGTGCCTTAATCTGTGCAGTGATTCAGTTGGGAAATCAACATTCCTCATACACGCAAGATTTTGTTCCCTATCCTCACACAAACCCCTTTCTGAGGAAGCGAAGAGACATCTCAAAGGGCTATAGATCTGTTTCACTCCAGTTCACGTTAAGCTTGAAGGCACAAGTTGTGGTGGCCAACATTACCTATTTTGCCATGTCTGAAATAGATTTAATTGGAAAATGATGGTTTGGTTTCTACAAATTGGGAAGTTAAAAAAAAATTCTGCGTGGACATACCCAAAAATCGTTAATAAAAATCAGAAAACCAGAAATAAAAGGAGTTTAGACAACAGTCAACAGAAAGAGTCACACGGAAGACAGAAGACTCAGGTATAAAAGCCTCTTCTGTGCTTGATTAACTTTATATAATAAAATAGTCCTATACACAAAAAATATTATTGGGACAAAGGTCCCTGAGTCTTCGCTGCCAGTTTAACACGCTACAACAGCTTATAATTCATACATTTTCACCTGTTCCTAGGGAAAGTGGTGCCCTTGTCTTACTGTGAAACGTTTGGCTTGCTTAAAAATTCACAGTAATTTCAGTACTAATTGGAGATACTCTTTTTTTGAACACTCACGGAAATAATTCCTAATCTTATTCTTCAGGGCAGCAAGCACTGCCTCCGAGGCAGGCTAGCTACTGTTCAGTTGTCCAGCTTTTATTTTCCACTTAAGGACATCTCCTTGGTCTCCTCCCTTACCCAGCTTAACCTTTCACGATGAAAGATGGCACCAGCTCCAGCTGTTGAGGCTCCCAAGCCAAATGTTTTCCGCTTTCCAAGCATTCCAGAACTAACTGTGCATCACTTTCTGGGCCATGCAAACACTGACAACCAGCTTGATTGCTTTTGTAAACTGCCAGGTCCAGTTCATGCTGCTAACAACGTAAAAAAAAAAAATATATATATATATACACACAAAATTCGTAAGTTTGTAAGTGAAGTTGGGTGTATACTAACACCGCTATACAAACCAGATTATTTGTGCATATTTCAAAGCCTGTTACTGCTAACCCAGAAGTACAAGTACTTGATATTCAGCAAAGGGCTACAAAAAAAAGGAAAAGAACCTGAGTGGTTTGGTTTCTGCTTGGTACCACAGGATAGGCACTTTGGCATTTGACAACATTTCAATTTGTGCTCTTCACTAAACAAATTATTATAGCTTTCGTTTGTATTATTAAAGCTCAAATTTATGTCATTTACACTAACTCTAACTCAGTCATTCATTCAGTTCTGAAATACACTGAATTCCCCAATGAGCCTAAGGAGACACAAAACCCAAAAGAATCCAAGACCATTTTTGGCTTTTTTTCTTAAATATGGATTTAGATTTTTTTCATTTTAACTGAACAGCCCTCCACATGGTTTCCAAACTTGTGGCATTCATTAGGAAATACATGTAGAAACTGAGAAACGCTAAGGAAGCTCTTTTAACCATGAGTCACCCATTTACGTGCTGTACTTTGTACAGCAAGCAATGCACTCGAAGAAGGAAGTGTGTTAGAAACTATTAAATATAGATGGTAATGATGTGAAAATCGTGTGATCATACCCAGCTTCAACAAGGATCAGTGAAAAATCTTCTAGAGAAAAAGGCTGCTTCATCAGAATATTTGGTAGAACAATGTTTGTCCAAACCCTCCTGTTTGGCACAGAGTGTAAGAAATCACAAGGACCGACTTTCAGTCCATGGAATCAGGAAAGAGCAGTGGATTTTGGGAGCATCTTTGGTGTGTCAGACTGAAACACTTCAAATTACATAATTACTCCACATGCCTTTCTATAAAGGGTGATACAAGATGCAGCAGCAGCAGCTATTAAATACTGTTTCGAACCATGTGAACTAGAGTTTGTAGAAATCCAAATCTTCCAGTGTATTTTTGAAACATAAAAGTTTCATGGCTCCATGATCACCCCTCTCAAAGGCAAATTCGCTTCAAGAACGCAGCTACTGTGGAGTGGCACAGATATTCTGTACATACCGCCTTTTAACACTGTCCAAAGGAAGGGACACTTATTTCAGCCAAGATGCTAAAACACAACTTCAGAGAAGATCCTAAAACATCTGAGCCTCCACCACCAGAATGCTCTCATGAGAGCACTTAAGGTTGCATTTATGTATTTTACAAGTATTTTTTCAGAGTGGAGGTTGTTAGTTTTGTATATTTGGCTTTATCAACAGAGCTATACGGACATCGCACTGCAGTATAGAGCCAAAGCAGCTACAGGTTGTTGGAGAAATGATTCATCAGTAGGTAGGTTCATGTAAAATTCAAGAAGGTTTGGGTTTTTTTTTTCCTTTTTTTGTTTTTGGAGAACAGTCCGAGAAATCCAAGTGATGTCTTTTCTTACAGGAATACTTCAGCTAGCTAAACAGAAGCAAGATTTGGCATTTAGCCTGGGATTAGTGTGAACAGTCTCTTAACCAAACATTAGGAAGAAAGTTAACTTTAAAATGCTTTGAAAGGTCTGTTTTCATGACAGATGGTAATAAGGGCTCATCAGTGCCAACTTTTTTAGTTTCCACCTCAGTTTTCAAAAGCTTAAGTTTTAGATTAGTGCTTCTGAGAAACCATTACATGCAGAGAGGAAAAATGCAAATTACAAAATTAGATTACTCACTATTTTTGTGTGCAACATATTTTTCTAAATAACGCTAACATATGAAGAGTCAGAATTTGACCGTGTGCTTAACAGACCGCTTTCCCTTTCTGTTTACTGGAATTCCTCTTATTTTTTTGCCGGCTATTTCTCCTTCAATCTTTATCTGTACACCTGGACAGTTATTCCTCTCCCCACAGACCCCAAAAGACACAGCAGTTGTAGCAGGTAGAGATTTTGTTTGCATAATACACTCACTAGGGAAGACATGGTAGAACTATATTTTATTCAGGAAAACCCACACATTCTGTCCTGTGGTGACCACAGGCTCTGCTAAGCCATAGATATCAGAAAATACCGGAACAAAATACAGTGTGTCAGACTGAAAATAATCTGAATTACAGTTATAATTTTCAGGGAAGGCTAGTTTCAGAATTGCGTCATAGTATCTCGTACAATGTTGTCCAATGTACCTGGCAGAAACGGAAATGGATTATTGGTCCTAATAAAAACCGAAATGTAATGACTTCTGTATGACATTTAAACTGTCAAGACAACAATCCATAACATTCTACCAAAGGCAGCATATAGTTACAAAAATACTAGTCCAGCATCTTGTTAGTGGTGAAGCAATATCCAAGGTGCAATGGCAATGTGCCATTCTTAGTGAAATATTTTTAAAAAACTATTTTTTCTATATTCCCCGCACTGATACTAGCTGAACACCAAAACTTCATGGACAACCTGAAAGAAAGTCACCGCTTATTGTGTGTATTGCACCAAAGATTTATGCAAAAACACATTTTCCAAGTTGCACTATAAAAAAGAAGATTCTAGTAAAACTATGAATATGACAGAAAACATTTTACTGCAACTGATCTTGGATGAGCAGGTTGCAACATCTATTGAGCTTTAAACAATTGTCCGAGCTTGTCCATTCTACCCATTATCTTGAACTTAAGAGTACAAAGGTAAAAGACAAAGTCCTTAATATTGAGAACAGGTTTAAATCACTTCATACTCCTCCCTGAATGGAGCCACAAAATAAAAATATTCCACCTTCTTCTCCTCCCAGTATCCAGGTAATTTCAAAGCCAAGCCTTGGAATTACCCTTGTTCAGATATTGCACTGTGCTAGGATTGTATCGTTTCCACTCAGTTTCAAACTTATAGTATGAGGGTGACCAAAACTGCTGGAGACAGTAGAGCTGCTTAACTTGGGGAGGTATCCCCAGAAATGTGCATTCAGACAGAGACACAGTCTGAATGGCAAAGTGAACTGCTGCAGACGCGGCTGCGCGCTGGACTGGCACCGAACCCACACTAGCCTGCCTGCCACTTCCTTCAAGAAAACAGCAGCAGTTAATGTCTTAACCAAAAGATGATGTTGAGTAAGATCATCAGGTAACCATGTCACATTCAATGTCCCATCCAACAACGCAGAAATGAAGGAGTAGCAGACAGTAATATTCATCATATTTTCCTTTTAATAATGGTTTAGTCAAAAGTGTAGCTTTGAAAATCTCTAGCTAGTTGTGAAAACCTGAAGAAGCTGGGAAGCGACCTCACTTTGAACAGTACAGTTTGAAGCTGTGGCTTGGCCTATCTGCTTTCAAACTCTCCAGTAGCACTTCCAACCTTGTCAATAAAAGGTACCGCCTGGAAATAAAAAGAAGTCGGCCTTTAAAAGTTGGTGAATGTTGTATTGTAGCAGCCTAGCTCTGACTGAAGAAGAAAGATGAGATTTTTTTTACACAGCAAACTAAAGACGAAGTAATCTGAAATCTTCAGAGATCACTTTAAGTGTATACAATTTGGATTCTCATCAACATTTAAAACTACCAATCATAAGGTTGCCACCTTACCTTTTTCTGGACTGGCATACCTGATTTTAAACAGGTTTTCTTCCAGTCTCCCAAGTTTCTGATCCTCTTATCCAGCTTTCTGCTGTACTGCTCTCCCACCTTCATGCTGAATACCGAGTCAGTCCTGCCTTCTGCTTTTCTTGGCAGGAGGCAGAGCAAGCTTTTAATTTCGGTAGTCAGAGTGACAGAACAACAAAAGCACAGCAGATACAAGAGCTTAATTCTTCCCCAGGAAGAAAATACATTTGGTTCAATAAAGGGCTGCAAAATCTTCCAAAGGCACCTCTTTCCCCGTTTTTTACCTGAAAGCAAGATGGCAATCTTAATTGAAAAGGGATGCTAAATCTTTTCAATAACTTAAAAATTCATTTTTATATAAAGCAGCAAAAACGTTTTTCTCTGCAGAAAGAGAAACGTTAACAAAGAAACACACCAACATAAATGCACCGTTCATAAACTTCAGCTAATTTAATTTCACAAGAAAGTAAAACTTCAGGACTATTCTTTAACCTCATCAGTACTTTCTGAAGAAGATTCTTTGGCATCTTCAGTCTCTCTGTTGCTTTTCTCTTTATTTAGATTTTCACTTTCTGATTTGGTCCCATTAAATAGAGAGTTTTCACCATTTACAAACCCATTCTCTGTGACTTCAGCATCAATAGCTTCATCAATCTTTAAGTCCCCTTGCTCTTCCACATCATCTAGGTTTCTCAAGACAATAGGGAGTCTAGAGTCTGCCACAGTGTTCTCCAACAAGGCAATGTTGCTCTCTTCATATTTAGGAAGCGGAGCTCCATCTGCCATTTGTTTGGTATAATACTCTCTGCTAGCAGCTGCACTCTTTACTGCTTTCTCCAGGATCTCTTTTTCACCTAAGCGCAATTTGATAGCCATGATCGCATGTGAGGTAAGGTCATGGGTGTCCAAGAAGGACTTATCGTCCTGTTGGAAGAGGGAAAAAAAAGCAAGATTGTTAGTGACAACCAACATAATAGAAAACAAAACAAAACGAAACAAAAAACCACCTCTCAACTTTTCTTTCTATGCATTAACAACAAGTGACACTAGGTTCTTCAGGCTGATCCAAATGGACACACATGAATGAGAGGGTCTGCATGGAGTCCCAGTGAAATTTGTCAAGAGTTTAGCAAGAAGCTAAAAATCTCTCCACACAGACCAGCCCGCATTACAAGCAAAGTCAGGGGACTTCACGAATATATGAAACACGTAGGTTCACTTATACACTCGCAATAGTAGCACATTTCTTTGCAGCCTGGAAAATGTAACTAATAGACTACAAGTCGAAACTGATTCCCCATTTTACTTGCAGACAAAAACCAGGTAGCCTCTATTTGGAAAATCAAAGAAAAAATACATTAACAAAATTACATTAACAAAATTTACTTTTTTGCAATCTTATTTGATTTTCCTTAGATAATGCAAATCTGTTTCCACACTTTAAAAAGTATAGAATGAATTATGTACTAACATTCAGATTAAAGTTTGTAAAGACAAGATGGGGGACATAATATCTTTTCCTACAATCGTAATACAAAACATTTCAGACATTTAAATTGCATATAATGATAATTTTACCTCCACAGTTGTTTTATAGGTTTTCAAAAGAAGGGATGCTCTGGCTTCTAGGAATGTCCAAAGTTTAACTTCATTGTCCCAGCTTACGGGAAACTCAGAGTTCCCCAGAGTGAAGATTTTGTCAATGGCACGCTCGCCTATCAAATGCTCCTTCAGCTCTTCTGCAATAAGTATAGAAGTAATATGTTAAAAAACAATCTCATCAGTCCCTTTGTCAGTTGCACAAAGATTTATTTTCAACAGCATAGCTTTGAGCAGCTAACAAAAAACCCTCTCCTCAAATAAGAACTATCAGATATGTCGGTTATTTCTAGTATTTTTCTCAAAGGGGCAACTGGAAGTTTTGAGGATAGCAGAAAATGGATATATATATATTTCTCCATATATATCATAGCCTCTCATACACAGCATAACTCTGTGACAGTGGGACAGAATGTTTTGTATAATACTTGATAAACAAAACAAAAGGGACCAATTCTTTAAAGAGTTCAGTGAACTTTTTGATAATATAAGGAACAGGCCAGAGAATGTACAAATAGTTATGGAATTATTTTTCCTGTTGTTTTGGTAATCTTCAGTAGCAGAAACCCCATACAGTTGGTCAGAAAAGACATCCATCAAACAAACCTCACATAGAGTACTAAATGTTTAATCAGCTCCTTGTCATTACATAAATTCCATTAATCTTTTAATTAGCAAAGTTCACTCCTGCAAAGCAGCTATCGGAAACTTCACAAACCACTTGCATGTAGTTTCTCAATAAACAGCTGTCTTAAACAGTATTTAGGACATGTGAATAACCTGAGCACAATCATATATCAGAGAAATGCAATTAAAGTGTCCACTAGCTATATTTTCTTCTCCAAGCCAAAATTCACCCCCTCATCAGCATCCTAAAACTTTCTTTACTTGAATTTACTTCCCTGAAGTGGTCAGGCAGTTGGACTAGATGATCATTGTAGCTCCTTTCCAACTGAACTACTCTATTCTAATTTCTTAATAAGCTCTAAAAGATGGATGATGTGATGTAATGAAGGCATGACACTAAATAAGGTAGGGTGTTTTTATTAAAGAGAGCAAGTAGAGCACATGCAAAAACTTAATGACTTCCGTATTCCTACTGGTATGAAAATCCACATCATCTGCACGGCATCCCTACTGCGAGGCGATTCTCAGCTGTCACGAAAAACTGTCACATCTATAACCTCCAGAACTGCATCTAACCAGCAAACAGCTATTACAAGCATTTGACCAGAAGTTTCACATGCACGAATCAGGTGAATATTCATTAATCATACATATATTTTCCCCATAAAACCCCCTAACATAAGAGGAACACTACAAAGACAGTTTGCAAATACGTAGGTTGATTTTAGATTATGAATTGCCAAAATATGGAAAGTCCTCAACTTTGAAATGTCTCTTCCATGTTTTTCCTACAATACAGAATATTCCAATTGATATCTAGATGATTCTAGCAGTGATGGCTAATACGCTATGATTTTAAGCATGTAAACCTGTAGGTCACACATGATCTTGTTCTGTGAACCATTTTTAAACCTAAGAACTAAAGCTCAAGCTCCAAAGCTCACTCCCTTTTTAACAACAACTCCTCAACTTTTCTGATCTAGCTTAATGTTTTATATAAATGTCTATCACATTTCAGTTTTAAAAAACAAACAAAAAACCTCTAAAATAAAAGTAAATTAGGTTTTTGTAAAGCATCTTACCTTCACTCATACAAAACACTCGAAGGAAAGCCAAAAGCTGGGCAGAGATCGGAGGCTCAGTGGAGTGCAAGGCAAAAACACTTGAACTAATAATAAAAGAAACAAACAACAACGGTAAACGCAAGTTCTATTGTCATACCTTTGAACTTATTTCAACATAAAAGACCTTAAAATATACAACAAATGCAGTGTTACAAAAAGCACTTCCAAAAAAAATAGGTAATCTAATTCAAACTGAAGAAAAGCTTCCCTAACCTGTGTCTGAAAAGAACAATTATCTCTACAATGTTACACTTACAATTATTTTTATACGACTTTCATAATAAATTCATGAACACGCATTGTTTCATGTCTGCTGCTCCTAACAGTACCCTCTGGACTGAAAAGACTAAAGGAAAATGCTGTGGTTCACATACTGAGCATCGTATTATGTCTGCAAGGGATAGGAAAGAAAGAAAAAACCACAGATTGCTTCAAATTAATCCTTGCTCTGTTTTTGTTCAAATGGTTATTAAAGCAAAGGGGTTTTTTTCCCTTATATATAGTCCAAATTAGATGATAATATAGCTCAGATAACTTCTGTAAATATTTTTACAATAACTTTAATTTCTATACAAACAGGAGAAATATTACACCTACGAAAACTATCATAAAACAGCTTTATATATGCTCTACCGGACACTATATACTTCGGAAACATTTTAAAAAACCCATGGCATTGTGTTGTACTTACGTTGGGATACCAGCACGAGCTAAGACCTCTGCCTTCATAGCATACAGCCTGTCACTTTTACTCACGCCAAGCTTTATTTTCACTCTGTCATGTGAATTATTATCAAAGAAAAAACCACTGTGGATCACAAATTCAGCGTTTGACCGAGTGCCATAAAAAATGTAAATCTAGAAGGATGAAAAGAGAAGTGAAGGGACAGGAAAAAAGCTTAAGATCATCTCAAAAAACTGACATAATTTGAAAGTTATTTCCTGAAAGAGTTACTATTCTGAGTACAAGGTATATTGGGTGATATAAAGAAACGTGCTTTGTTTTCTGGTATTGATTCGAATGCTGTATATAGTGTGGCAATATACTTTAGAGGCAGATGTAAACATATCCATGTAACTAACAGACTTTGAAAGAAGAGAAGAGGTTCTTATTCTATACTTTAAAATAAAAATGCTTTTCTCACACTGTCATAAAACACCAGTATACAGCAATAAGCTTTCAAGGATTCTATGCCTTTTAAAGGGTAAAAGATCTGAGACAAGGAGGCCCCACTACAAGAAACTGTGTTTCTGAGGTCATTTCCCCCCATACATCTACCCAAAAGAATAACTTACACTGCTGGTGGATCAACTTTGCTTTTGTTTTAATGTTACCTCAAGGCATGGATATATCAACGTATAATTACACAGAGAGATCTGACCTGTGCTCAGCCAGTATTTATTTTTGTGTTATACTCTGAACTCTTTATCTAAAGCAAACAGGTTACTTTAATTCACATTAAAAAATAAGTTCCTAAATATAACCTGCAAAAAGCGTTTAACTCAGGGCTGGGCCATATGAAGTACATGGGATGAGAGGGGAGAGTAGCAATTGTCTTCTCCCACATCAAGGGGATTATTTTCCCCTTTTGTTTGATAATGGAATTGTCGACCAGCAAAAAACTTTCCGCAGGTACAGCACTCCCTCCTCAGCCTGAGGATCCAGCAGTGCTCTGGACACCGGGCAAGCTGCCACTGCTGTCCAGCTGACAGAGAAAGGGACAGTGTTCTCAACATAACTGACAAGGCTATTTATTTGTTCTCAATTTTAGATTAGAGCTATTTATCCTAAGCATCAAATGCTTTAAGCATTATATTAAATTATAGTAAACATTATACTCTAACACACCGCTAAAACGAACGAGTGACCTGCTTAGGTATGTGAAGGCAGCGATAAGGGGAGAGTTGCTAACCCCCTCAAGTTTTAAAACCACTGTGATACATCTCGCATTTAACTAACAGTCACATGTCAGGTGTAGATTATACGGTATGCTCTTACACTCTGACTGTTCGACAAAAAACAGCCAGTTAAACAGAATGAGAAAGTTGCTTTATTCAAGGCCAGTGTCTGATAGATTCTATTGACTTCTGCTGCCTCACACTTTTTAGCAGTAAAAGCAAGGATCATACACTCTTCCTGCTGAAACTGTAAGAAATAACATCTGCACAGTACATTAAAAGACTGAGGCACTATATAATTAAAGTGCTTTAATGATGTCGATAACAATTAAAATTTGAACAGAAAATTTAAAAAAAATCTTATAAACAGCAGACAAAGTGAAACTACTAAAATAAAATTGAAAGAGAGGAAGCCTCTACAATTGAAATGGAGAGAGCAGCCAGAACAGCTATATGACACATCCATTGCCAGCTGTGGAAAATTATAAATTGGATCACTTCTGGAAAAACTGTGGACCCCTTTTAACTCATCATACCAGTATTGGAAAAAACAGCAAATTTTTGACTACCATAACAAATTCTAAGAGCGACACAAAAAATATACAATCACTGTAAACCCCCGCATAGCAATGAGGATAAGTATACCTCTGGAAAGACATACTTAAAAATTTTTTCAGACACATCTTTGTTAAAAAAGAAGGTAACAATACACGAGAAAAATGAAAATCGAAATATTATTAAGTGTGAGACTGGCAAAATAATATACTAACGGTAGCAACTGAGACCGAGTTATAAAACGTTTTGGGATGTTTCATCGACAAAGTGTCTTTCTGGCCATGCTGCCCGCAGTGGCACAAGCAGCAGGAGAAGGGGAGCAGTGCTGCACTGGGGGCTCAGGCGGCAGCTGACACAGCACCAGAACCTCCTGCCAGGGATTTCCCACACTCCTGCAACCACTCTCTTCAATGCATCACTAGTTTTAACACTCATTTTTGCTTCTTTGCAGTTCCATACAAAATACTGGATACTGAACTGTTCCACACATCTTTGTAAGGCTCGCCCTTTGGTATTTTCTGTGTCAGGGCGAAGCGGTGTGTACACGTGTGCGCGTCTGTGTGAAAGGGAGGGTCCTATTTTTAGGTCCTTTCTCATTTTCACTAAGCATGGGGATCGCAATGTAGGTAAAACGACAAGCAACTATACTGCATTTAACCTCTTGTCAAATGAAGACTAACAAGAAACAAACCAACAGAATTCTTAAGAAAGACTCTACAATCTTCTATTGCAGATGAAGTGATGCCCCAAATCTAAAATATAGTTATCTTTGGTCCTTCGGATATGGCCTTTTATTAATCTCATTCAGAACACCAAACTCAGTGTCTGTATATGTGCATTTACTAGTGATTAACTATTTCAGCTAGTTCTTTAAAATACGAGGAATCAAAACTCACCTAAAGTTGGGATGTACCAAGTGATAGAAAATATTTTATTCAGAAAAATGTGCAGTTACTTAATTTGGTAGTATTTTCACACAAAGTTAGCTCACCATAACAAAATTCAAATGTAGCACAGCTTAATCCACACCATTCTGCTATTGAAATTTTGTAGGGAGTTACCAAATGTCCACAAAACTTAATTAAAGAACAATTATGTAGGTAACTGTTCACACTACCTGTTCTCCAGCCTTGAAATCTTGAAGTGCTACACATTCACACCGGTCATCTTCTAAATTGTAGCCTGTAGTGATCTATCCAAGGAAAGAGTAACAAAAGCACCTTTAGCATTTTATATTTATTTCCACCACCAGTCACAAACCATTGTCCTATCGAGACAGATACTAACAATGGCAACTGCATACATTTCTTTCTCTGCACAATATGATACAGCTGGTAGTAATTGTTTTACTATTCCTGAGAAATCTCTTTCTAAAATCTCCGCATTGAAGAAATCTAAGGGAAGAAATAACTTACCTGAAGTGAAGGGAAGGCTCTGAGGGAAGTACCTTCCACAGACCACAGACAGTCCCGTGCTAAAGCCACCAGCTTGTTATAAAGTTCTGGAGCTTTCAGTCACCGTGAGGCCCAAGAGAGCACAGCACTGACAGCTCTATACACTGTGCTTTATCCTTCTACTGCCAGCTCATTTTTGATCTCTCAATAGAAAAAGAATTAGATAACTGTGGATCTTTAGGGGATACAATCTTCAGAGAATTATAATTTACTTGCAAATAATCCCTTTATCTAAAGTTAAGTCAAACTCTGAAAATGCTAAAAGGATTTTTTTTTTATGGTAGCAGGCAATGGAAGAGGATAAACTCTCTTAACAAATCTGAACTTCTCCAAAAAAAATTACAAAACTGTAAAGTGGTCACACCAACAGGTAAAGCTATCCTAAAAATGTAATACTTTTTTTAAAGTGACAAACACCATGTTCTTGAATCGTATTACAACAGATGCAGGCACAGATGCAGCCACAGGATGGAATATAAGTTGCTGAACAATCAGGAAGCAACTTATATGGTAGATATGCAGAATTCAGTATTGCCAGAGCTATAACTTATGGAAAAATATGCCCTTGGTCTGGGGAAAAACCTAGAAGCCAAAGATTCTCTCAGTCTTTGTAAACGAAAACATATCTTTTTATAAGGTGACTCATGTGAGTTTCACTATACCCTGATTCCCATCTTGGACACAGTTTGGCCAAAGACAGAACTTCATGGATTATTTTGAAAGCTTAGTTGATGGTTTACATGTTAATAGTTTTATGCTGCTTACATCACCAAATATGCACTTGTCAGCTGAAACAGTGCTTTCACAGTGATCACGGGGAACCTGTCTCTGATGCAGCAAATCCAAAACGGCAGCGACCAGCACGGAGACTTTGCAGAACTGTCCTGCATGAGGATGCCACCACGTCAGGTTTGTTCATGAGTTTGTGGCACATTGAAATCAGATGAGAACACGAGAGTCATGCAATACAGCCTACTGCAAAACACAGGCTGTAGCACTTGAACAAAGAAGTTCCTGTACATTCACTATGCTGGACTGAACAATTATTAATTCAGATCTTTCATTTAGAAGGTTATCGAACCTTGAATTGCAGGTTACAAGTGCTAGAGCATTCTCCTTTCCTATGAGAAATGTACCTTCCAAGTTCGAATACAGTAATCTTCTGAAAAACTGTAACTTCTGTTCAAATCAGGGAAATCTTGACAGCACTTGACCTGTCCTGAAATTTTCTAGTGTGTAAACTCAATGAAATACTTCTGAATGTGAGAAGTCCATTCCAGTATCTCGAAATGCCTGTGGAACAGGAAGCTTTCAAGGTCTGGGGAAATTCCAGTATGTTAAGAGAAGGATTCTGTAAGTTTAAGCATGCATCACTAGAGTACTGCTCATTTTTGGGAGTTTTTTATTTTTGCCTTATTAAAAACAAAACCAAAAACAACCAGCAGCGCTTCTGGAAGACTTTTCTATAAAGCATAATGGAGCGTTAGGATCTTATTTCCTCTTTCTTTTAATAGCAGTCATGTAAGAGAATTAACAGGGTGTTTACTTCTCTACCCACATGATAGCTGACAAATTGCATCCCTTCAGTTTTATTTCTGAAGCAGACTGATACATGAATTTCAAGTTGCGTATAAAGCATGCAATAGTCTGCTTGGTCAGTGATTAAGGATGGACTCAGCCCAACAGGCAGAATGTAGCTTATTTAAAGCTCTGGCAGAGCTGGTAATCAACCTCTGACTGTCAAAATACAATTCCACTAAAGAATAACAATGAGAAATGCATGAAGACAACCATTTTGATATAGTTCTTAGAGACAAGTTGATCTAATTAATAGTGTCAGAAGCAAGAAAAAGCTGGATGGACCTAGCTCCAGTTAAAGCCCAAAGAGCATTTTATTATCTAGCTCATGGAAAGGGGCCCTGTAGAGTTAAACCACAAACATGGATCTATAGAAGCTCATCAGTCTAAGAAGTATTTCAAGCACTGTGTTCGGAAGAGACTGAACAGAGGCGCATACAACACCATCTTTTGTTTCTTCCTTTCCTGCAGTGAAGAACAATTCCCAACGTGTATTTTAATGGGATGGACTATGATTAGGCAGAACCCACCCTCATCTCACTCTACAGTAATATAAACTACAATACAGACAGTTATGTTAGCAGCTTACCGTTTCCTATAGCAGTATTTCCCCCTATTTCTAACAGTACAAGGAAATCAACACACAATAAAAATAGGTTTAGTAGCTTTTCTAGGCTTTTTCCGATCGATATTGGAGTTGTCTACCCTTCCTAAATCTGTAACCATTTAAATTAGTTTCTGTAGAAATATGAAACATACGAGTAAAGTCTGTACACACAAAATATTTAAGTTCAGCACTACCCCTCTGACATTCTTTAGGATGCACTTCAGCATAAAAAATGCTTCCAGCCCTGCTGTACTACTGCACTAGCAGGTTTGGCTCCAGAGGCTGGCTCCATATCAAACCCATTGTTAAAAAGCATAATAAAAATAAAAATTACTTTATCAATTTAAATAGAAGTTTGAATAATTAAAACAACATAACTGCCTGCTCTTTTAATATAGGCTACTTAATTTTTTTCCCTCCCAGAACCTTAATTCTCTTCCTCTTTCCTCTAATCCCAACTTTGAAGGCATTCATTAAGAGCTGTCTAATGAACACAGACAAGTCTCTGCAAATGCATCTGAAAGAGATGCCCAGCAGGAAAAGGGTACAGGAAGTACTGATGCTTGCAGCTAAGACTTACATTACAAAAATATACATTTCTGAACTTCAAGCAATTTTCTTTGTATTAGAGGCTCTCATTTGAGCTTTATTGCTAAATCAAAGTTACAAGATTGCGTAACAAATAGTGAAAGGCAAGACTCATTGTTAAAGAACAACACGTAAACACCTTTTAATGGGGGAAAATAAACAAATAATTAAACCCCAAGCACTCGCAACTTTGTAGCCTAGCCTACTGTGCTGTATTTGGTACAGTCATAGGAACAATAAACTAGCTAAATGTCAAGTAAAAAGCAACTTGCTTTACAATTTGTTAACTTAAACCAGGCTTTTCTTATACTAACAATCCTAACATATGCTGCTGTCCTAACATGCAGGTCCGTTCTCCCACAAAAGAACCAGATTACTTGAATAGTGTGGTCATATTCACTGCTTACAATAAACAATACTATCTACAGGAAACACAATTAGGGGGTATGAATTTTGAAGTGTACATGAGACTGGCTAAATAACATCGATGAACCATCCTCTTACGGGCTTCCACTTCCTCACTTCAACATTAACTAGCTTGTTAATGAAATCAAGACCTCATCCTCTGAACTAGCTCACGTAAGCCAAAATGTCAGCAGGGCTGACTTTCTATATACATATGTCACCTTTTAAATGTTTAATATGCCCTAAAGTAGTATTTTTGCATTTTGTTTCTTTGATGTAGTAACAGATGTACTGTTTTTGTTGAACTAGGCTTTGTTCTCGTTGTTGCTGTCTCTGTAACAAGGCTCTTTGGGCATGGTTAGGAGAGCTGGCAGTATTTCTTCATTGCAAATTTCTAACCACTTTCCCTAGTGGTAGCTACAAGAGGCAACCTCCATCATTGTCTGCTTTCCTGTTCTGAGTACAGATCTGCCCAGTATTGTGAATCTTTGTCAACCCAACAGAAACACAAAACTCCACGTCAGAAGAATATTCAAACTTGGCTGGAAAAAAGGCATCACATAACTGAAAACTTTCAAAGGTCCACTGTGTCTGCGTATGCAGGTATGCCATCACTTCTAGCATTTTCTCTAGATGAATAAAGTTCTCCCTGAAAAAGCTATCGTAAGACATTTAAAAAACCAAATCTTTGATACTAGATTTTTAGTGTCACTTGGGAACACACTTTTTACCTGTGTTAAGAAATATAATAAAAGTGTTATTAAGCTGTTCTACTGCAGTTAAGAGGCTTAACAGTTAAGCCCTACTAACGCCTTTCAGCAACGCTGAAGAAATCCTTACCAGTCCATTAGTATGATTACACATGTCCCATAAAGGTATGAGAGCCAACGTTACTCTGGAACCATCTTCTGTTGGAATCTGGTTCTGCCGTGTCATGACAGAGGAAACCGCCCATCTACAAAAATTAAGAATATGTCAATGTTCGAATCATTAATATTTGCTTGGCTGTAGTCTAACATGAAGCAATCATTCAGGCTAGGAATTTCCAAACTTTGTTTTCTTAAAGATCACACCATAGTAACAGCGGAAGGCAACACCACGTGTAGGAGAAGCACCAGCTCCTGGGTTTCCCAGACATGCAGAGAGGTCCCGATTCCCAAATCGGGATTGCAATCCCACCCCTCTTCTGTGCTCTTTGCAACGCAACCTTCTCTTCATACCTCCTATAACCTCAACCAGGACCTGCTCCAATGTCACCTCCCGCTTCCCCAGCCCTCCCTGCACACAGACCTGTCCCCACAGCCCCAAACCCGGGTTCAGCCGGGCCTACAGAGCAGCCCACAGCCCCGGCCGGGCAGCGGCAGCTCTCGGCCGTGTCCAGACTTTGGGAAGAGCCAGGAGGCATTTTGCCCCTCGCTGCCTAAAGAGCTGATGCACCACATGAACTGGGAACCAGCGCCGCCACCTGATGCTCACACAGTATGTTGGTGAGCGCTTCTCTTCAGCTTGCAAACTTTTGGCTTAGATCAGGATTGCTAAATTTTCTGCTTAAGGTAATGAAGAGGGAAAAAAGTGCCGACACCCCAAACAGATACTCAGGTAAAAAGAACGAAGAAAGTCTAATGTAGTTTAGCACACAGATGTCACTCAAAGCCCTTCTAACTCAGGTTAAGCAAAGGCAATGTCAGCTTCAAACACAAGAATCTTCAGAAAAGCTTAACATTTCAGTATTTTCTAAAATTTCATTTTTATTTTATTTCAGACAAAAATGAATATTAAATGCCAGAGGGAAAAATAATCTTAGTTTCACAGTGTTCTGGCCTTGTAATTATATTTGCTGTGGTTTTTTGTGGGGAAGAAAAATATAAAAGCAACACCACCAGGAAAAGGTCAAAACAATTTTAACTCCCACAGACTCCACTACTAACAAGTATTTAAAACATAGAATTAGTCTTTCTGAAGGATTTTTTCAGAACTACTACAGATTGCTTAGAAAGAGACCACCAAACTGAAATCTACTTGATTTCTAAAAAAGCAAGTTAAAGTTGTGGATATTTCTGATGTAGCAACACTCTGAAACATAATAGCAATATGCTTCTTTTTAATTGTTGTATTTTATTGGTAAAATTTTAAACCACTTCACACGTAAACTGGCACGCTCCTCTGTGACCCCGCAAGTGCAGGAGGCATGCTCTGGAAATCCCACTTTCATAGACCTACCCAGAAGTAAGACTAGGCAAAAAAATTCCTGTTAAGACCTCATGAATGCCTTTTATGCATCCTATTTTAATCACTTAGCAGAATTAAAGCTCTCATTATCCTAATTATTCTTATTTTTATCTTAATTATGTCACCCCCTATAGCACTTCCAACTGACAATCACGCTTCATGTGTACAACTTAAGCTGTCCAGCTCTCCTGATCAACAGGAGTTTTTACTACTATGTGCTGGTAAAGCCTTTTATAAAAATAAAACAAAAAAACGCCACCAAACCCAAACCTCCTGCAACTTCAACTGAATTATTTTCTTAAGAAACAATGAACTACCTTACTAATCTCAGACTACGTGTGCCAGTTGGCTAAATTAACTGCTCGTAATAACTATTCCTTTGTAACAATTAAAATCTGCTTATTTATTTTACTTTCTTCTTCACTAGAAAAGTGTATTAGTATCAAATCCTGCATTTAACATTTCAATAACAATAGGGCTTTCCCACCAATGAAGCATTTTCAGGGCCCCACAGTTCACTATATTTAAAAAAAAAAAAAAAAAAGAGGGAGAAAGAATTAAAAGACAGACCAACCTGTAGTCGTCATAAGTGAAAGAATCCTTTAAGGGCAGTTTGCTGGCATTAGGATGGGTCTGGGAAATGCAAGTTTCAGAAAAAGGTGAGAAGAGAAAGAAAAGAGAAATCAGAAATCAGTCAGCAGAATTTCATTATTTAGCTGCCTAACAGATCCTAACAAGAGCCAAATGAAGCAGGAGGCGTCCAGCCGCGCTACAGAGGGCTCATCACGCTATTATGCTCTCATACATCACTGTCAACTTAATTTGTTGTGCCCAGCAGCCGCCATAAATCTGTTTCTTCATATTTCAAGACTGGAACCCACAGACATCGTACAAAAATAAAAATTTAAGGTGGACTGAGTACATGAAAGTAAACCAAAATCCAGCCTGTCATGCAGGCTGGGGAAAAGAAATCAGACAATAAGCATACATTAGGTTTCACCACCTTCAACATTCTCCTCTTTTCTCGGCTATCAGTACGGTATTTCATGAATGCAAAAAAAATTATATGAGATTTTCAACTCTTCCTTGATACCTGTAAAGGTGTTATTCAGTAAAAGTTGCACTACACCTCTGGAACAAAGCAGATCAAATTATTTAAATAGTTTTGCTGCTTAGACAGCATCTATATTAACCCATCTTCACGCTACTATCTAAAAGTGGAGCAACGCCATTTGAAAATGCATACTGTAGTTGTCATTAATAAGCAAATTTTTCAGATTTTTAAAAGGCTTTAAGAAGCTGTAATATGTTACTTTTCTAATCATCTTATTAAAAGTTTCAGAAATACAGGTAGCTTTAAGCCCACACTCACACACTTCCTTTAGAACTTTGTTCCGATTCTCAAATTGAAAGCCATAATAGCATAAATTTTAATCTTCAGGTTCAATTAGGTCTCCAAGATGAATTGAAGTAAATGATCAAACGGTTATTTCAGAAGATACAAATGATTTTTTGCGCAGCTCTATCTTTGCGACACTCCTAATGCATGAAGCTCTATGTAGTATGCAGTTTTTTACTCTTGATGCATTAGCATCACAAGTGCATGGTAATTTATCATTTCTCACTGTAATGTACTTGCTGGCACTGTGTGCAGGACAGTAGGGGATGAGGTAAAAGTGGCTCAAACCGTAAATCAATTAGAAAACAAAAGCTTGTGCTCAGTGCGCAATTTTAGGCAAATTATATATTACAAAAGACTGCCTATTGGGTGTTAGGTCCCAGGTGTCTGGTCTCCCTCAGCCTCTCCAGTTAACCCTTTGGACGAGCTTTCTCTGGAACACGACAGAAGTTAACAATTCCAGTGACTCCTGTCCCTTCCCTCACTTTTTTCTTCTTTTCTTTTTAAAGCACTCTGCATTTCTGTATGATTTTTATTCACATCGATGATCTGGTCATTGACAAACAAATTCCCACAAGTTTAATTGCAGCAACACATTTTAGAAAGTTATTACTTCTTCTCACAAAACCGTTCAGTACAAAAGCAGAACTGAAGCCCAAACCACTGAATTTCAGGTGTCTTCGCTGCAGCAGAACAGTCCAGACTTGATTGCAGAAATGAATGTAGAAACAACAGCCTTCAACTGGAAATAACAGTTCTCAAAAAGAAATACCACCCTGTATTATTATTTTACGACAATTTCAACTTTTATTGCTAGTATTATTAATCAGTTTTACAGCAGCTTGACAAACTAAGCACGGAAAACCGAGACTGACGGTGACGCACAGACCTATCGGTTTCACTTTTAAAATATCGTAACATTTTCCTCTCTTGCGTTATTATTGGTTGTGGAAAATCAGAATCTCGTTCCGCACCTGAAGTTTTAAAGAAGGCGGCATTTCGCACGAACGAGAACCCGGGGGCCCTGAACCCCCCGTGTCCCCCCGCCCGCTCCCCGCACGGCCCGCGCGGGCCGGCACTGCCCCCTGCCGGCAAAACCGCGCCTGCGCGCCCCCAGCCCCGGCCCCGCCGCCCTCCGCCCTTCGGCCCCGGCTCGGAGGGACAAGGAACACAAAACTAACACGAAAATGCTCGGGAGCTGCCTTTGGATCCCATTACAACGCCCTGAAATCCCGGCAAAACTGCCCCTCAGTCACGGACCGCCGCTGTACTTCAGTCCGAGGGTCGGACAAGTGTACGGCAGGAGGGAGACCCCGGTGCACACACAGATAACCCCTGACCTTGCTCCCCCTTCCCAGACTGCGGCTTTCAACAGAACACGGTGTTTCAAAGGGCAATAACTACTACAGTCATAATGCACTACAAGTACTATAAAACGGCATTACAGAGACTACAAAGCGCTTGGCAGCACAAAAGTGATTTTTACAGATTAAACCCATTACCTGTGCACAGTTCCTACTCACACTCTACACAGGGAGTGCAACCAACACGTTTTTAACCCTCCCTTGGAGCAAATACCTGTAGGAAGCAAGATGCATGCATGCTGCCGTTCTGCCCTCCGTGAGAAAAATCTGTATTAAATCAGCAGGTTGCCGTGAGGTTAATTGTTCATTTGACACGAGCCTCTGTAGCAAGTCAATTTGAACACACAATCCACGGGCGAAGATTTGGGATGTCACCAATCGCTCTGCAAACCTTCCCATTTGTAAATCTGTGAAACTTAGCGACTGCCCCTATATGGAGACTGTCCAGACAGAATTCACATATAACCACTGGTAAATTACAATAAAGGACAAAATACATGGTCTTAAAAGACACAAGGCAGAATAAAATCCCAGCATACATAATTATCATATTTATAACATTCTGTGGTACAATATTCTAGTACCTATTTTAAAGTTATGTCAGCATATTTGATCATGTTAGATTTCTGACTTGGGCTATTTTACTACATAACTTAAAAATCCTATAGATTACAAGAATCTGAAGACACACAAAAAAGAACAATATTCTGATTAAAAAATTGATTTAGTATGCAGCTTCTCTTTATAGTCCCTTGGTAAAAATGAAATCTCCCTAACAAACACTTAATAAAACCTGTCAATATATCTAGAAAGAAAAATGACACAAATGCATTAAGTATTAAATACCCTTGAAAAAAGTCACATATTCCATGAATTTTTGATGTACTATCTTGACATTAATGTAAAACCTTGATATTTATAATTGACAGATATTTAATAAAGAATAGAAGATGACTGCTGCATAGCATGCAAATTGCTCAGCCTGATCCAAAAAGATACAGACATATTTAAACTAAACAAACACTTAATACATTTAAAAAAAAACCAACAAAACAGATCTAGCTTTCGTAGGTTCATGCAGCTAGGTCTCTACGGGTTAGCTTTGAAATGTGACATTATCCACTACACAAACCCTAATTTTAACTTACCAAATCTGTATGAAGTAGTTTCAGAAAGTTGGGAGGGGAAGCTTTAAATAAATGTGAACATGAAAATGTGAATATTTTCATTTAGATGCAGGTCCTGACATTCTACTGAAAGAGTTATTATAAAGAACAAATACCATCTATTTAGTTACCCCTTCTGTGAAAATATTGTCAGAGCTGGCAATCAGGGTGATGACCACTGCAAAAACAAATAGTGGCATGCTGAATTTCATTTTCCTCCTGATGCTGCTATTCCTAACAAAAAAAATGCTTCTTCCCCTTCAGCGTTCCAAGCCTTCTTTGAGACATTTGGAGGATATCTCAAAATAACCAGAAATATTAAAAAGTAACAGTGATTGCTGCCAGATTGTCTGCAGCCACTGCGGAAAGAGACAGACTGTTATTCTAGTCACCTAAAACACTATCAGACTAGAAGCCAGTTACTCAGTATGGCAACCAGAGAAAAGCGGGGAAACTGAAAAAAAAAAGGAAAAAACCCCAACAGAAACAACACCACCACCACAAAAAAAACAAACAAAAAACCAAACAAAAACCACAAACAAACAAAAACCAACAACAACAAACCACAAACCACAAGAACAGCACACTTTCAGACATTCTTCTCTTCCTAGGAAGCAATAAATAATATCCAGGGGTTCGTGTCTCACGTTTAATGTCTCACAAGAAAGGACAACTCGTGATGCCCCATAGGGGCCTTTGCGCTAATAATTCCTCCCATCATATTTTTGGATGGACATCACAAGATAACGACTCTCAAGCCTTATAAACTAGATGCCAGAGGACTCCTCAACTTTTGAGAAGGCTTGTTTTTATTTGGACAGCATGAAGGCTTCAACGTGGGAAGCGGGGCTGCCTTTCCAGCTGAGAAGCCATCACAACATTTGCTTCTGCCATCCAGCCTACAAGGGCATTAACCACCTGCAAAAGAGCGGCCAGGCTATTGGAGGCAGTAACCCCTTACCCCCGGCAATCACAAAATGCCAAAGCTCATTTGTCAGAGCTCTTAATCTTGACAAGGAATTTCCATTAAAATTAGCATAATATTTGCCTTGTTTACCAAGTGATGCGAAGTACAAGTCTTATTACTGCAACATGCAACAAAATGCCTGAGTAAAAGTTAAAATTAGAGTAAAAGTTTACATAGTGTTAAATTTGTGTCTATATCTATGCTACTAGGTGTCTTGAAAATAACTGATGTATTTTGGTGTGAAGTCATATTGGCTAGTATATTCCTTTGTACCATCAGCCCTTGTATACCCCGAGTAAGAAAAAATTAATTGAATCACTGGATGTGATCCAAGTTAGTGTGGGTTTTTTTTTCTGAAAAGACACCACCTCTCAGCTGTGATAAGCTGACCATGGGCATCATCTACTACTCCACTGTAATACATAACAACAACAACAACAACAACAAAATCCTTGTTTTTGTTGGTTTCCTGAGTTTGTAGACACAGAGATGGTTGGATTTCTGTGAAGAATATTTCAAGTACTCACAAGTCCAAGGCAAAGCTGTGGGCAACCACTGCATCAATAATACTAAATCAGATTTCAATATTCTCAAAAACCTCTTGTGTACTGTTGAAGTAGAGACAGCTCCATTTCTATCTCAGGAACGTAACATACCAAGTGTTGAGATTATACTGAGGCCATCACTCCCCCCCTCTCCCAGCTCCCAAAGCACAAAGGGTACTTGAAACAGTTAAAGCCAAAACCAGTTTAAGCTTCCACCTTGTTAACTTTCATTCCTTTGAACATAAAGCCCAAGGGCTTGTTCCTTTTGACCAAACAATTTTTTGCTCCCCTTTTTCACAGATTCTCCCCCTTTTCCAATGCACTCATTAACATGGGGAGATTTCGTTATGAGCCTTGCTGGATGCTACTTGATGGTTTCAGGCCAATGTGTAGGTGTACCAAAGCACAAACACATACACACACTTTCAGGGCAGAAGCAGGAAGATCTGTCAGTATTTGCTGGTTACTGTCCCTTTCCCAGCTCTGGAAATCCTTTGAAGCAGCAGCCTTGAAGAGAAACTCCTCTCTGTGGAGCTGCTGAGGCTTTAACTGCCCTAAAGCGAAGTAAAATAAAGAATTCAGAATGGAGGATCCTAGTGATCTACAGGGAAACAAGAATTCGCTTTTTCCATTGGACATATGCTGCCCAACTTAACGAGGGAAAGCCAGTTCACTGTACAGGACAGGAGACAAAGCCAAAGATTATTTTACTTTGTAATAACAATTTATAACTAGAGAGGCATGCTCTGGAATTTTCAAACAGCCCAACTCATGAAGCACTAGGAATTACACCCACAAACTTGTGCTGTTATATGACTTTTCTTGGAAGATCATCCTACTTTGCAAAACCTAATAGAACGAATCTTAAAATTAAAAAGGTACCACAGGATTGAAACTTATTAAATCTGAATAACATTCTTGCTTATTCTTTATGTCAGCAATTTTTATTTACTTTCTGCCAATATACACAAGAAAGCACTGTTCCAGACTATTAGGGGATTCATGCAGCGGAAGCAGGGTGGAATGACTCCTCCTGGTGCAATGGAATTTAACTGCACAGTCCCTTTTTCTGTACCTTCTACCTGCAAAAATTGTTCTTAGTTAATGAGACAGCAGTGGCACAACAGACAACTCAAACCATGACATCAACTACTACCTCAAGGGTCTGAAGGACTAACAACCCACTTCACATGCAAAGTGAATGTTATCATTTCCCTGACTGAGTACACAGAAATAATTTTGAACTGGCTGCAACCAAGTACATGGCCTACAATCCTGTGGAATCTCCTTTATTGAATAGAGGCAAGACAGTGATGGACTTTTTAACATCCACTTCTCCATCACTCCATTTACAGAATACTTCCTAGCCTACAGAATTCCAAAATACTAATCTTTCCCAGAAAAGAAGGTACTCAGTTTTGACATTTAAATCAATGACCAAGTTTTCTACAGCTTTTCCTGCCTTTCACAAAATCAGTTAGTGCTAAATGCAGGCCCACTAAGGGCTGAAGGGATGAAGTGGGAGAGCAAGCGGGGCTGAGACTGGGCATGTGTTGCAATGAGAACAGTCTCCCCAGTCCCACCCATCCGTGCTCATGTAACAGACGCACTAGGTCCATTATCTCCTGTGATAAATCTCCTCACAAAATATAAGTGTTCATGTTCTTGGCAGTGCTAGGTTAACAGTTGGAATCGATGATCTTAAAGGTCTTTTCCAACCAAAACAATTCTATGATTCTGTGTTGAGCCTTAGACTGGCAGGTTCTGTCCGCAGCACTTCACTCACACAGAGTCAGGGCGCTACAGCAAAGCGTGTCCTTGCAGAGGTCTGTGCCTGCATGCTGGCACCTACCACTCACCCCTTGGGCTTCTCCTGAGGTACAAGGTTTACCTTGTTCATTTCGTTTAGTGCAACATATGTGCACTATGTTCCTGCACAAATTCATCACAAAACTCTACTATTAATCCAGTGAACTACCAGACAGATAAAATGATGTGGTGGAAAGCCTGCAGTGAACTGCTTTCAAAGGACAGGGATAATATTTCCTACTCACAACCACTCCACATGCAAAGAGTTTCCTAACAAGCATTAATATTACACAGCATGGCCCAAGTTTTGCTACCTGTGAATCCACTACTCCAGTTTACAGACAAATCACACCAGGAGCCACTTAGGTGGAACCCTGGATCACAATCATCATATAACCATGGCTCCACGCTGCACAACTCGCATGGCACGTGGGGCATGGTCAGTCCTGGAATCTGATTTACTGAAACTATAGTGCACACACATCCCAAACTAAAAACTTATCACTTCCTCTTCAACTCGCATTCAAGCCATAGTACAAGAAAATAAACTTTGGTTTACTTAGCGACATATCAATCTCCTACTGTGTTGAGTATTAGCATTGGGTCTAACTGAAGAGGATAATCCACTTTGTAATTTAGTTAAATTACTAATTTTAACAAAGATAAGTCCCCTGTATAATTTTGCAGTGCTTAAAGAATACATCCTTTGAGTATTCCATTCTAAGAAACATCAGCTTGTTATAATATTTTAAATTTATGGAACATTTGTAACTGCTGTTATATCAGGAAAAATATTAAATCTGCACAATAAGTACAAACTTTATATGAGAAAGTATACTTGTAAGTGCATGATGATCTCCTGAGGCACTCGCTTCCACAAAAGACACAGACATCATCTCAGGGGATAAACTCAACTGCCCCAGAAAGTGCAACTCAGTTAATTTTTTTTTTTAAAAGCAACTAACAGAAAAGCAAACAAAAAAACCCCTCTCCATTCTATTGGCTGTAAAAACAGATGCTTATCTGCATTCTCAACTAGAAGAGTGGTTGAGAACCCTGTCTTCAAAAAAAAAGCTTTAATAGCCCATAATACTAACAAGAGAACGTATTATTCCTCCCAAACGTGGCTTAAACTGTGCAGAAACAAATATTGTTTAGCACTGGCATATATGCTTTGAAGTACATCTCTGCTTCTCTAGAGGAAAGAGGGAGTTTAGGCTAGCGTAACAAAATCCAAACTACTCAGAACACAAAATAAATTCAAACCTACTGATTAGGAAATCTTAACAATGAATGTCCAAAGAAAGATAACATCTATATCTAAAATGAAAGTTGTTTTATCTTGTCTCTTCTCCTCCAACTTGAAAATATTCTGTCTGTAAGAAATAGCAGACACCAAGTGGGACGTGCCTGTATTTCGATCTAGGCCAGCACGGTCCAACTGGCGCCCATCGGCTGAATCTGGACCGCAGGATGCCTCCATATGGCCTGCCACCTTTTCCTTGGAGGAGATAGGGAACAGCTGTTTGAGGAGCAAATGCTGCCCGAACAGCCAAACACCTCCTCCTGTGTCCGGCTGGCTCCAAGCCCAGAGCTGTCGCCGTGTTCCTGTGGAAGGCAAGGAAGGAACGGGGGAAGAAGGCAGCAGACCTCCTACCCACGCAAGGACTTGAGATCTTCATTTGGCTGAGACGGACAGACGCAACCCAGCGACGCCTGTAGCTGCTTCTGTGATGGAGAGGGGCAGCCACGGGAACGGCCCAACGAAGCCCCGGGATCTGCCGTTATTGTCATCATAGCCAGGGGTGGGATATACCGGGAGCAACACAAAAATCAGGAATTTGGCACGTGTTTGCAAAGTCTAAACCACCCTACAGTAGATACACTAAGTGGTACATACAGGCATACAGTCAATCTTCAGTTTGCTGCCAGCAAAACAGGTTAATACAATATTTTGGCCCTCACAGAGACGAAAAACACAGGAAGGCATAAATATATTCCATTATTAAGTGCCTATTGATTTATTATTGATCAAGCAGAACAACTCAGGCATTGAAATTCAGACAAAGCAAATCTAAACAGCAACACTATTTTACCTTTGTAACTGCCCACTCAATGGAATTTTAAATCTCTCCTTAAGCCGACACGTATAGCAGACAAGTAAACAAAAGCGAGAGATTTTATAGGGTTTACAACTGTGCCATCTTTCTTCCACCCATTTTTTACAGTGTCACTGACATCACTTCTGAAAAAAGCTATTTGATTGGCATGCCAATGAGCATAAATCAAGTAGGGGGGAAAACTGAGAGCCCTAAGGACCTACAGTTGGTTACATGATCGAAACTGTATTCTGCTTCCAAATACACTTGCTTTTGATTGCATATTAGTTGAACACTTTAGAAGCATTAAAATATTTTCTATTATAACAACTTCAAAATAATAAACAACTTCCAAACGTGAATAGAGTGTTTTAAAAGGCAGTATACTTATCTGTATTCAACTCAAACATTATTTAGCACATGAAAGTTAAATGGTAGTATCTTAAAGCCAAGCACAGAGAGACCAGACGTTTGTCTTCACACTGACCTGGAAAATCATATGCTTATTGGAACAGGATAGAAAAGAAACAGTACAGAAAAATAATGTACGAGCAGCATAAGTCATACTGAAAGTATCATCACAACTTCAAAAATTGGTGTCAAAATTAAGCTAGAGATGTGAAATCTCACCTAATGCACCCAATATTGAAGAGTCAAATGTGATACCAGATTTTAAAGACGCTTTAATATTATTTTGAGATCTAGAACCTAATGTGTTGAAATGTCCTAACAGGATATTCCAGTACCCAACAACTAATAACTGGATTTTAGAATTTCATTCACGCTAAATCAATTAGTCAAATTTTATATGAATAATAAATTAAATTTAGGATCTGATCAAAAGGGATTACAGCCTACAGGAAATTAAGTTCTCTGTCCAGTAGTGCAAACAAACAGATCAAAACTCTCTGAATAGATTACTGCAAGGTTTGTATTCACAACGGGACTACAATAACACTTCCACAAGCACTGTCCAGATGTCAATACACACTAGTCAGAAAAGTGGTGTGAGAGTGTTCCTGTGGAACACTGGATACAAACCAGACTACAGATACTACCTAAAAGGATTAATGACTTCTCTCAAATAGATTCTATTAACAACAACAAAAAAAAGTGTGATTCATAGAGCAGCTTCTGCCTTCTTGAATTAACAGTCACTTGACAGAAGGCAAAGAAAGTATTCGCAAGTATTTGCTCATTAACTTAGCAAAAATCCCATAGAACTGAGTCAAAGAAAACTAAATTTAATTGCTAAAATGTTAAACAGGTGACTTTCCTTTCTCCATTCGGTTTAATTCCAAAATTCTTACTTATCAACCTCTCTTGTATTGGGAGCCCAGCACTGGAGACAGTGCTCCAGGTGTGTGCTCAGCAGTGCTGAGTAGAGGGGAAGGATAACACTTCTCCCAGGATTTCTCCAGGACGCCTTTTTTTTTTTTTCTGCGAGGGGACATTGCTGGCTCACGTTCTACTTGGCCCCAACATATTCATGGGATGATTCCACTCGAGGTGCAGGACTTTGCACTTCTTGTTGAACTTGATCAACTGTCAGCCCATTTCTCCAGCCTGTTGAGATCCCAGCGGATGGCATGGGGATTGCAGTGAGACTGACAGGCTTGTCCTCCTTCCCGAGGACAGGAGTGCAATTTGCTTTCCTTCAGCCTGCAAGCACCTCTCCCAGACGTCATGATCCATCAAAGATCACTGAGTCACCTCACAATATCATCATCCAGCTCCCTCAGCACTTGTGGGTACATCCCATCAGGCAGCTTACAGCAGATGCCCACTACAGTGTCACCCATGTTGGTTTTGTTTTTCTTTGGTTTGTTTCATTTTTGTTTTGTTTTACGTACAACTAGCTTGCTGGTGCTCTTCAGCACAATCTGCAGTCCCCCAGTGGTCCAGAGACTTACAGACTAAATGACTAAACCGATGCCAAACTGCCACCCTGGACAGTCCTGCAGAACTCATCCTTTCTCCAGCGCATGAGAGGCAGCCACATAGAGATGCTACTCACAGCTAAAGTGCCCCTGAACGCACACAGCTGGCTGCCCCAGGAAAAGCTATGGCTGGCTGATGGGCTCTGCTAGTTTCAGACCTACCACTTAAGAGATTTATTATAAAAGTTCACTCAAATGATCACAAAAGTGTCTTTTAGTAACGCATCTAATAACAGCCTTTACTGTACCTGGGGAAAAGATACAACACGGCTTCAGATCCGTAGTGTGCAAAATGCAAATAGAGTTCTGGCACTTCCACCTTCTTTAAGGGCACTCCTTGTCTTATTTTTATTTACAAAAACTTCTCTGTAGGAGACTTATAAACAGGCACCCAGATGCCACTAGAATTCAAACACAAGACCACTGCATATTGTTTTAGAAAAGGTTCAAACTTTGGTTGTATTTTCTTTAGGAATATAATCTCACTGTGAATGTCTGTAAACTATATGGCTCCCTCTTGTGCTTATTACACCACATTTCAGTGTACAAAAAAAATTTGACATTAAGCCATAAACATTTGGGCTCTGTTCACCCTTCAGTAGGCATTGCAATGCCCATAAATGTTCATGGAAGTCACCCACATACCTTCCAAGGGAAAAGAAAACCCTGCAGTTTACAAAACTTCTCTCTTTGGAACAAACGACAAAAACATCTTGCAAACTACAAGTCTGCTGTGATTTAAGCGGGGTTTTTTTGACAATTCACTGTATTTTGATAGCAATGCAGAGGCCAAATATGCTTTTAAAGTACATCTGTAAGAACTTTATTTTTTAGTTATCAAATTACATATGTTTAGAAAGGTGTCAGCGTGGTTTATAGAGCCTGGCTAACATGCTCAAGGGTTTATTTTTGTCTGTTCAACATCCCACCTGTTTCTGCTTATCAAGCCAGACAACAGTTTAGCTTGCAACAGCTGTGAAATGCATAAATCTGCCCATTCTTCATGTGCTTCCAGACTAAGCACTGGGAAGAAGAGTCAGAACTGCAGAGCTCTGAGAAAGCCACCCTTACCGAAAAGCCAGGGAAATAAGAGACCGGCACTTGTCAAACTGTTTAGAGCTGCACACCTATTAGAAGCCACATTATTTTAATAACAGTCTAGCAACCCTATTTGGAAAGAAATTGAAGCATTTGAACAAATGATTTGTTAACCCTTTCATCCCCCCGGCCATGAAGAAACATTTTGCAGACTAAAAATGCTACAAAGGAATTAAAATATTTTGCCTGCACAAAATATTCCCTCTTGCAGTGTTTTCAAATATCAACAAAACACCTTTTTTTTCAAGATGCTACTTGTTTTAATTTCTGGTTATCAAGAAAGTAAATATCGTTAGAAGATTTTTGTATCACAAAAAGTATATTTTCAAATTAAAAAAAAAACTTACTCTGCATACCTGAAGCGGGATCAAAATCCTGGTCACACAAGTCAGCTTTCATTAAAATGCTTATGCTAAAGCAATAGTAGTACTGAATGAAATTATGGTATACAAAAATCTAACTTTCTCTTTCATAAAGCTTGCAGATTACACTGCCTTTCATAGGAAAGCGGGTTTGCTTTGCTTTTTTTCATTTATATAATGATTTTTTCTCTTGCCACCTCTTCTTCCCTTTTCCATATGCTCATGAATTTCCAAAAACATTACCCTTAGCACTAGTATTTTGTAGGTCAACTTTGTTCATGAAGTGATGAGAGCATGCAAGATGATACTAAAATTCATTTCAGCTTTTCTGAATAATGAAAATGGTACTTTGTTTTAGGGAAGAAAGAGCTTCTTTTTTTTTTTTTAATAAACTTTTTTGCTCCACCATTTCTTAAATTACAAGCTCTAATTTTTAGAAGTGTTAAGCCTTTTCCGTGAGTTTTCATCAAAAGCATTAACAATAGATACCCAGTACATTTGCTTGGCACCCCTGGAGCCCCAGCTGAAATTGTATATCTTCCTAATGTGACATTTACCAAATACTAAAGAAACATTCAGCCCAAATTGTGGTTACCTGGCTGTGCTGAAGTATGGCACCAAACAACCAGAACACACCTAAAATTTACCTAATATTTATTACTACTCATTCTCCAAAGAATGATTCCTACCTGATCTACCTTCATGCTCACATTCAACATGAAACAACAGCTATATTATACAAGAACATAAACAATAAAAGCATTTGTCAAGAGGGTTAAAAAAAAAATTCTGGTCTAGATGTCTGACCGCAAGTGACGAGAATCTACATTTTAACAATTCGTACAAAAGACAACAGTACAGTACCACACACTTCTTGGCTATACTAACATAAAGCTCAAAGAGAAGACCGCCATTTGTGTAAACGCTATTTCCACAAAGGTTTTCCATTGCTGCAGATCAAAACGAACGGAATCAGCCTCACCAGTAGGAGGCTGAGAAGTCTGCCTCCACGAGCTGCCGTATCAGCTTCCATAGAATTGCACGTGTAAAACAGAAAATATGACGGTGCCAAGTATTAACGGCTTGTTACCATGTACAGCACATCACCATCACGGGGTTCTAAAGACGGTCTGCCCCTAAAGTCAGCTTACGTACATTACCTTCTCTGCTCAAACTGTAGCTTTTCTTACTCTTAACAGTCAAAGGCATGGACTTTGATGCGGTATATGAATTATTTTTTGTGAGACATTACTTTGACCACATTAGCTGAAATGCCATACAAATTATCTTTGATCAGCTTTAAGAGATAATAAATCACATGTATCTGCCATCCTTAAACAGATTATGTACCACATGAAACTTTCATAAACAAAACATTTAAGCTGCTTTTTTCACATAAGGGATATCTCATGCTTCAATTGATGTTACACCGCTGCATTTTATACATTCTTCAGTTGTGCTTGCATTATTTTAATATCTGTCTATATCTATTCATCAATCACTGAAAAGCAGTTCTGAAATACTGGACACATGGCAGACAAATTTTGAGGTGTTATTCCAGATCTCATTTCTCTGTAAAATTATATTTCAGAGTTTTTTAAAATTAATGCTGTGACCATTAATATCTCACATAATACTACTAGTGCAGGATTAGTGAATGAAAATGATGGAACTAGTCATCGTGATAGTCAAGCTATGCTGATTAAGTACTGCAAGAGCATGATTAGCAGTTGGAAGAACTGGATAATGTTACACTACTCTAATAACTCCAACAGCAGAACTATTTAGAGGTAAAAATAATGAAGTGCATCTTATTTGATTTTCACTCACTATTTTCAATGACTTTAGTTTCCAAAACGTATCCCCTTGCACTCCTTATACTTGCTATGACACCGTGTTACAAACTTCTGAAGTTCATAAACACTAAACAGCTAAGCAAAATAATATAACATTTATCAACTTAAAATAGTTACTAGAAAAGCTTTGGAACCCTGGTCACATTAAAGAAGAACAGAGGGTTTTTCATGTCTCCTGACCTCTCCTATGGCCAAAAAAAAGGTCTCTAAATCACACAGTGGTGGAAAGTCAGGACACAGAGTCATATGTTCTTTACAGAGATTGTGCTACAAAAACCTTTGCATGTTTGAACACTGAGCACTACCTGGACAACACCACACCCCCATTCACTTAAAACATCAATTACGTCTAGACATCAGAGTAACAGTTCTATCTTATAAACTAATTTTAAATCATTAGTTCAGAACATGATGAAAAGTTCATTCATCTCAAGCCTTCCCATATTCAAATTGTTACCAGATGGGTTTATCCTTGTATTTGAAAGCAATCAAAATAATTATATCAAATAGAATAGAAAATGCCAGTTAATCCACAGTCATTGGAAATACAACATATGCAATGGCTTTACTCTATCTCAATTAACAATTATAGTTTTACTTTGTATATATTTTTCAAAGAGCCATAGGTTGTAGATCTCTGCACATCATCCAGCCCAATTTCCCACAGGCAAACTTTGGGAGTCTGGCTACCGGTAGCAAGTTGAAAACAATACGTGGATCATCCCTTATCTCCTTTTCCCCAGAATAAACGAATCCGGCTCCCTCAGTCTCTCCTTGTATGGATAAAGGGCTGAAGCAAATGACATCTTAATAGCCCTCCTCTGATCTCATTCCAGTTTCTCAACCTGTCTCTTATACTGGTGGGCCCAGAACTGTGCAGTGTTCCAGATGAAGCCTCACCCAACATCAAACAAAGGGCAGTAATCATTCCTCTCAACCAACTAAATACATTCTTACATATTCATAAGACTACTGAACTGTGAAATTTTAACAGCAGTTCAAAAAACAGCAGGAAATTGTTTCAATGATTCAAACCTTTAAGAGCAATACACTTACTGTATTATTTAGCATCACTGTTTTCACACCTTCCTCAACAATCATCATGAGAACAACATATACTATACACTACAGTTCAAATGCTTACCTGAATAACTTTGTAGAAATAGGCGTACTGCCGAGCTGTATTTTTATATTGGCTAAAAACATCATGTATGGCCTGAGTTGACTGAAGATACTGCACTTCATCTTCTTCAAAATAGAGAGGGGTGTTATATTCACTGGGAAGTGTCTGGATGTAGGGCAGCCAGAATGAGTTGGGGTTGGCTCGCTCACAAAGAAGATGGAATGCCAATGTTATATTGCCCATGGCTTGAAGAATTCGATCTTGAGAATACAGGGATCCTGAATTAACCCCAGAAAGGTGAGGCACTAAGTTAAATCGTCCATGGAAAATATCATCCTAGATTTACTTTAAATGAACATAACGAGATAGCATGCAAAAATTTTCAATAAAAACAAACTTTTCAGGTTTCTGTAATATTTAGCTGCCTACATTGTACTGGGCTGCAAGTTATTTGATGCAGTAAATGCCTCATGTACAATTTCATGACAAAAGACATGAAGAAACTAGAACAATATTCCTAGTACCTCAGAACATTTTCTCTCCAAGTGTTATACAAGCTGCATGATACATGTTCAAAACAACACACACACTTCTAGAAGATATCTAGTGCATTCAGCCAGAAAGAGAGGAAAATTAAATTATTTCCACTGATACTTCAAGCTTCTTAGGTATTCCAAACCTGACAGTCAGCATAATAAGCAAGTCCTGTTACAAAGAAGATCGGCCAAAAAAACAAAAGTCTCCAATTGAATGGTTCTATACGTATTCACTTCTTAAGAACTTCCTAAGCTCTTACCTAATACTGAATTTTTAGCTGACTCAACTGTCATCAACAGTCTTCTAGGAACCCACAGAAACAACTCTTCAGCCTACGGAAAGGAAAACACACATAGAAGGTCGGTAAGCATTTATATGATATGCCAAGTATCTGAAATACACACCATCTTTAAATTACAAGTTGTTTTCATTTTTTTTTTAAATAAAAATTATTCTGGATCAAAATTCTTCTTTCTCTTCCACTGCAAACTAAACAAACATGCTACATTTCATACTGTGGTAACCAAATGTTCCAATCTGTATTATACAAAGCTTAAACCAAAGACACTTAGATTAAAAACTGAAGTGCTTCAGTTTAGACCTGCTAACATGTAGATTGCGCACACAACCTCAAAGCTACCATACACTTTATACTGCTATTAATTACGTGATCAAGAATTTCTCCCAGTAGAGGTTTTTTCACATTGCCCATTCTTATTCAAAAAGAACTGTTGAGGATTTTTACAAACCAGTAGTGCTAGCGTTATTAACTACGTGCTACTAAAGCCCTAAAATGAATATGCTTGTTTTCTAATATTCTTTCTACAACAGCTGATTGTTCTGCAGAGTTGTTTCCCATCTGTAAAATGGGAATGGAAAGAGGCAATCTTAAATGCTTACCTTTATCAGTTAGCTGTGTGTGTCTATATTCCTTATCTGACGATCAAAAGATATTCTTTACAATTATGAAGTAATTTTTTTTTTCATTTTCAATGGAAAATAAGTATTGTGAATACCTCTTTCTGAGGTAAAAATACCTCTTTCTGAGGCAAAAAGACCAGTGCTTTAAAAGAAGGGACATGAAAAGAGAAGAGACTAAGTAGTTGGACAACATGGAAAACATACATCAATGGGTAGCGTGCTCTGGTGATTAGGTGAACAGTATAGAGAACAAAAATTTTAAAAAATATTAAAAATTCACAGTACTATCCAGTAGTCATAAAAAATAATACTCAATTTTATCAATGATTTTTTTTCTCAAGTACACAGAGTTGAGAGCATTTCAAAACAGCAGTTTAATAAACAGTCAAAAGGGAAAGGGAAGGTGGTGAGTGTTTCAGCGCTCTGCAGCTACATTCCAAACACGACTTTCTAATCTAAGTCAAATGTTCACATGCTCACCTTTATCTCTCTTGTTGCTTTCAAACCAAACCCCTCCTCTTCAAAGTTAGCTATTTCAAAACCCTCTGTGGATGCTCCATTTTCAGTTGCCCACTTTATCAGTTCAGGGAAATAGTCATCTCTTTTTCCATCAAAGACAACAGACAAACCTATACACACAATTTATTAAAAAAACAAATGCAGAAATAAGAGGATCTGGAACAAAGAAGTTCAATATAAAAGCACATATAAAAAGCTATCTGCTATCCCACAGCAGTTCTGCTTTGAAGTAGCTGAGTCAGAGCTGGTCTTTGTTAAGTGTTACTCAATAGTATACAAATGTCATACCCAATTTTCATCAGCTTAAATATTCTGCCAAATTGGCTTACCAGTCATCTTAAAAACACAACCACCTAAACTGAACTGTAATCAAATATGAAGCTTCCCCTCCTCTTTCCCTTTTAAATAAGCTGAGTAAAAATATTTCCCAGCTTAATACTGATGATAAATGCAATCACCACAACATGTTAATATAGACACAAGGAGGAATTGGAGAGGCAAGCCGCAATTTCATTAATTCAGCACTGGAAATGATAAGCAGATCTTAAGCTCCTTCTCTTACATACAAGGCAGTTAGCTTTTTCCTGTAGCATATGGACCTACTAAATAAAACAACTGAGGACTGATCATCCTCCTGCTATCAGAGCTTGTCCAAATTTCTACACTTTGTGTCTCCAAAAGGCATGTGGTCCACTGGTGAAACTGCAAACCTCATTCATTTCCTAAGCTTTGCCTTTACTGTCATCTGATTTGAACCTACACATTATAGTTCCTGGCTACACTCAGCCAGCTCCTTTCATACCTCTTCACCTCTGTGTCCTCTTCAACCTGAACTCTGGTGTCAGATCACATTAATAGTGTCCAGACACCCCTGAAATGCTCAGGCCATTTTATGAATGACAAAATGTCATCAGCAAGTTCTTTACGTACAAAGATATTTTGGTTAAGCACAGGTGATAAATACATCTTTAGATTAAAAGCATTTTAACACGGTAGTATCAGTGCATTTGAAATGTTCCTCCTCCATGAAATCACAAATTCCAAGCTCCAGAACCAATCTGATCTGCAGTTAACATAAAAGTGCAAGTAGAATCTAAAACTACAGTTTTTGATGATGCAGTATAAAAACTCAGTATTGATAAAGCATGTTTCTGAATGCAATGAGAATGTGGTACAGTGGTTTTGTTGGTTTGTTTGTTTTAAATAAAAAGCTGTTTTTTCTCCTTCATTTCATACTCCCTTCAGCATGCTATTTTGTGTGGAATATATTCAGAGCTAAGGCCTCACAAATCTACTAGTTGCACAGCTTCCACAGAACTTGATAGGTGTTTTTACTGTCCAGGACTTGCTCTTGGTTTCCAACACTGACTACTGTATAAGGCTACTGGAAGCCTTAAACATCGAGCTTGTATTTGGAACCATTCTGTAAGCATCTCCAAAATTCTACCTCTGTTCCTCATATATGTTGTGGTCCAATACTTCCCACATTTTTCCAAACTAAAGAGAAGGGCAGCTCCTTTAAATTACAAGCACTGTTGGGGAACAATTTGTTTCTACACTGAACAAAACATAGCTATACTGATGAAAATCTACATTGAAAAATTAGTTTTATTTAAAATTTTGCTAATGAGTCAAACAAGGAAAAATTTCAGAAAGTAAAAATATTCAGTTTTCAAATTAAGAGTTCTCTGTTATCCAGATCATTTTAGTTCACGTTCTGCAATCCAGTGTTCTATTCAAGAAAAGTGCAACGTATGACACGTTAGGCAATGCACCTCAGAGTTCTCAACAGCAATTTATTTACTAATTGTTTAAAGCCTTTGTTACGCTAGAGAACTCTGTAGTATAAATTACTAAGTTCCACTGAAAAATAATTTTGAAAGACACTATGCATGTAAAAATGTTACATTAAAATACATTTGTATGTCAACAGTGCTGTGGTTGGTAGGTTTTGCATCTTTCAAAGAAAACAATATGCTCTATTAACGTAATACTGTTATACTAATTCTACCACCTCTGCCAGCAGCCATTCTGCTCATGGATGGTTCCATCTTTGGTGCAGAATACAGATACAGCGAACAGGCCAACCCCAACGCTAACTCTGAATTTCACTTTACCATAACACATATACTACATCATAAAAACCTGGACGTGTACTGTAAATTTACAGAAGTCACAGGACAGCAAAACGATGAATCAAGTTCACCTCTATACAGCTACAGGAGGCAGTCACTCAAACAGTATCATTTATTCTTCCACATGCTCTCTGCCAACGACTGATATTCAGAGGTTTAAAAGTCCTTTCATGAAGTAAGATGTTTAAGCATTAGTCAAAATATATTAAAAACAGGTGTGAAAAAGACATTTCAAGCCTCTAAATACTCGCTTTATCAAACAACTACATGAACCAGTCAAGCTCCGTTTTAAATGCAGTCTGTTGGGGTTTTTTTGCCATCACTGTCTAAATACCAGAGAAGAAAGAATTGTTTCAGGACTTTTTCAGTATGTCTAGCCCAAATGTATTTCTTCCATGGCTTAAAAGTTACTTCTCAGTCATAAAGTTAATTTTGCTAAAATTACATGAAAAGCATTTCTCAGAGCATACCTTGAAATAAAAATAAAACTAATATGAAAATAAAGCATCATCAACAGTGAGTTGTTGCATAATACACCGGAAGAAAACTGTTCTAGTCTGAAAAATAAGCATACCTTAAACTTATGAAAATTGGCAAGAGAACTTCGTATTAACTGTGGTACCATAAGCATTTCTTTATTTTAATTACGTACTTGATTTATAGCAGATAGACTTAATAGCTGAGGTATTTATTTTGTTCATTTACATATTTTTATTCTGTCATAATTTAATGTTATGATGTTGAATTGCTGAAACTGTTTCCATGTCCAGTGAAGTGTTCTTGTTAAAATAAAATAGTTTAAAAATTAAATTCAAAATGTTCAGATTTCTAGAGGCAGAGGGGCAGACTGTACAATCAGGAATCAAAAAGGCCTATTACTCTCAAGGGACTTTTACTTTTAGTCCTTCAGATTATCATTTCACTGAAGCTCCTTTTTCTACTTATCAGAGAGAATTACCGCAGGATCTTCTATCTGTGATATTCACTCAGAATTCTAAGTATTAAAGTGGTTAATGCCAGCGGTCATGCCCACAAGAACATTTCAGAAACACCTGCAAGTGCAAAAAAGCAACTGCATGTCAGAGAATTCAGACTTTTTGTCACAAAATAATAGGGTTGCATAATATACATATAATAATGAAAAAATATTCCTTTTAGCTGTCAACAGACAATTCTTTAGGCAAATCAATACTCTAAGCCATCCTTATCTCACAGTCTTTCACATTTACCTTTTTGCTTTTTGCGAATTTTCTCAACAAGTGAACGAATCTGTACATATTCTTCCCATTCCTTACCAGGACCTGGAGTAGGACTGCTGCATTCTGTAATTAAAAAACACTAAATGAAAATGTTTTCTTTAATAAAGCATGTGTGTATTTTACCATCAGAGAAAAGGTCATGGTTTCACATCAACTTTAACTGAACCTTAGTACTACTTGTCTTTCAAACATGTTTACATGGTAAACAAGATCATCTCCATTGTTATAAACATCCTATTCTTTGACATGACTTTCGGAGCTTTTACAGTATAGCTTACCTCAAGTTATTTTATTTTTTAATAGTCTTTCAGATATAAGAAATAATAAATCTTTAAAAGCTAGGAAGAAAAAAAGGTAAACAACCGGATCATTAAGTAGGTAGTCTCTCAGATAAGACCAAAAAAAAAAGTCTGTTTTCAATTACCCAAGCAAAACACACTGTTTACATTAGCATGCTTGCCATCATTCTTGCTGTAATGAAAGCAGATGATAATAGCAAAAAACTTACTTTATTAATTGAGAAATTTGCTGGTACATACATTTGACCTGTCCAGTCAATACTATTTTTATAGATGCACATGTACTGGAAGGACAAGCACAGGAACACTCACCTAAGCTTTAGGTTTAGATTATATCCACAGTGTCTCTGCCAATATTCTAAATGCCAGTGTGTGGACTTCTTGATCTAAACTGCATAAATCCAAGTAGACAGCTGAAGATAACCTTGCTCAACTGATTTGAAAAATCTTTGCATTGAATAAAATATGGAAGCTTGACAAAAAGAACAGCTGATACTTGTCTTTGCCTAGAAAATTGGATCTACGTTTTATTTTTGGTAGGAAAGCAAAGGACAGTTGTAGCATAAGCATCAAACTGCTCTGCCAACTCCTTGTCTCCTCTTTGTGCACAATGCTAAAGAAAAACTCTAATTTTTCTAAGGTAACAGATGTGTGCAGGATATGAAAATTTGGACTTGTGTTTCAACAAGGAGTATAGCTCAGAACAGTTACTAATCACAGCAGAATGAACAGTACTTGAGCATCATCATACGAAATCATGCTCTGCTTTTCAAATTTGCTAGAAATAACGGATGAGTTCCAAGTTCCCCAACAAGTGAAACAACCTTTGGTCTACACACAAGAACTAAGCATGACAAAAAGTTTCCAAACAACAATTTTATTTAAGCAACAAAAATATCAGCGCAGTTGAACTGAGCTGTATTGCTGCTTTGCACAGTTGATTTCTCTATTCTGGTATCAGTTCGAAGTACTGTTCAAAAGAGAAACAGAACAGTGCAATTCTTGAGGTTTACAAGAAAACCACTTTTGACAAAGCTGCAATGTCAAGTTACCTAAAGGAGGGGTTTTTTAACCTAATCTCCCTCAGTTATTTATACTTTTTTTGAGAGTCAAAAGCTGCCAGGAATATGGTATGTTCAATACATACACATATAAATAAGCAAATAGTGGTATATACTAACAGAGACAGATACTCTGACATACATACTGTACTATACTATCTTAAGCAGGCTGAAATAGCAAGCTTGGCCACTTGCAGGAAATGAATGGAATTCACTGGCTTCAATAAGAAAGAGTTTTTGAGTGGTCTGCACACCATCCCTTTTACCAGAGAGGCACAAAACCAAAACTTACTTTGCAATAACTCACTAATCAGATTCAGCATTTCCTTTGGAGATACTGTTGCTGTGGCTCCTGTACCTGACTTCTGAGTTTTCACTCGGCTCTTCTTCCCCATCTTCCAGCTAAAACAGATTAAGAAGCAAACTGTCACTAGGAAACAAAATACAATAGTGATGAATGGACAAGATCTTCTCTTATTTGTCACTTAAAAAAAACCCAGAGGATGAGTTGTTTCTAGTACATATACATGCGCAAGTATTATTTGCATGGTCTGAATGCGAGACAACAATACAGTGCAATCTGAAGCAATATTTAATGTAGTTGCATATTAATTACCTCAGGGTACTTAGAAACTAGAAATCCTGAAGAGAAAAAAAAATTCAGATCACTTGCGAATTCATTATTTCTGAACAAATATTATGGATATCAAAGCATCCATGCTATATAAAACCAGGTTATTCTACCTCATCAGCTGCACTGTAGACACCAGCTGAATTAGTATGTGTGGCTGCACTAAAGCAGTAGTAGTTCAAAATGAACAGGAAATTGGTATTCCATTTCCAAATAAAAATCAAAATATCACATGTGTATCTTTACAGCAGCTTCTTGTGCTTCAAGACTACTAGTTAAGGAAAATTTATTTTCAGCTACCACAATAAGTGGAATATCGTCCTAGGCTGGTTTTCCAATATTTAGACCCCCTTGTTCTCACAGAGGACTCAAATCATACATCATCTACTGAAAGAGCAGCATAGCAGGGTGTGAAATATCCAGGGAATTTCTCACATGCAGTGGGAGCAGCTTTTAATGCTGGCACTGAACAGGCTCCTAGGGGAGGGATTGCACAGGATCTGGTACTCGTGAATAAGGAAGAACTGCTCACGTATATAACGGCCAAGAGCAGCCTTGGATGTAGTAATTGTGACACTGTAGTGTAAGATCTTGAGGAAATACAGGAAGGAAAGAAGACTAAAGACTCTGGACTCACAACAGTAGAGTTGGGGCTTGCTAAAATGGAGCCCATGACAGTAAGTCATTTTCCTGTAGTCTTGGAGCACAAAAACAAGCCTCCCCAACATGCAAAAAAATCAGCAGGCACAGAAGGAGGCCAGCTGCCTGTACATGGGGCTCCTCACTAACTGAGCTCAACGAAACAGAAACATATGTAAAGTGGAAACAGGGACAGGCAACTGGAAGATAATAGAGAATCACTCTCTGGGCAAGCAGAGACTGAATTAGAGAGGCCAAAGCTTGTCTGGAGTTGATATTGAAGAAGGATGTGAAAGGCAAGAAGAAATGCTTCTACAGATACACCAGGAGCACAAGACAGAATGGGAAAAGTAGAATCACAGAATGTTAGAGATTGGAAGTGATCTCAAAAGGTC
>VWYH01011121.1:853481-1008649 GCA_013399365.1 Pampusana beccarii
ATCATCTTTGTTGCCCTGCGCTGGACTCTCTCCAGCAGTTCCCTGTCCTTCTTGAACTGAGGGGCCCAGAACTGGACACAATATTCCAGATGTGGTCTCACCAGGGCAGAGTAGAGGGGAAGGAGAACCTCTCTCGATCTACTAACCACCCCCCTTCTAATCCACCCCAGGATGCCATTGGCCTTCCTGGCCACAAGGGCACAGTGCTGCTAAATCAGGAAGCTGCTAAATCAGGAAGCAACCTAGAGATAAAAGGTACAGACAAAGTTGAGGTACCTAACACCTTGGGCATGGTCTTTACCAGCAAGGTCTGCTATTGGTCTTCCCAGGTTTCTGCATCTAGTTGCAAAGCTTGACGGAAAGGAGATACCAAGTTAAAATACTATTTAAGTAAGCCGGACCTACACAAGTACATAGGAGCAGATGGCAAACACGCAAGGTACCGAGAAAGCTGGCTGCTGTCACTGGAAGGCTGTCATCTTTGAAAAGTCATGGTGATTGCCTATGACAGGAAACAGGTAGCTCAAACAAACAAAATCCAACAGAACAGCAAGGTGGGGGCAGGAGAGGATAGAGGATCGAGGGAACTAGACAGTAGTCAGTCTCACCTCATTTGCTGTACTAAACGTAGAACAAGTACTAAACGTAGAACAAGTACTAAAGGGAAGCTATTTCCAGGCAAGATGGACATGAATGTGACTAGGACTAGACAACAGACTTCTAAAGGCAAATGGTGTACAACCAACCTGACTGCCTTCAGAAGGAATAAGAGGCTTCTGTGGACCAGGGAGAATCGCTGCTTGCCAGTTGCTTTGACTTAAGCAAGGCTTTTAACACTATCTTCCATAGCATCCTGGTTGTCAAACTGCATAGACATGGACCAAATAGGTGGACAACAAAGTGGACAAAAAATTCCTTGGACCACAAGATTCAAAGAGTGGTGGCAAATAACTCTAAGTCTAACAGCTAACTGGTTAAACTCAGTATTCCTCAGTGGTCAGTACTGGGCAACATCTTCATCACATTTGGGTGCTAGGACAGAAAGCATCCTCAGCAAACTTACAGATGATATAAAATGGAGGAAGCAGTCAACATGTAGGAGGTCAAGGCCACCATTCAGAGGGACCTCAACATACTGGAGGAACTGGCCAACAGGAACTTCATAAAGTCAAACAAAGACAAATGTAAAGTGTCCTACATTTGGGGAAAAAAAAACCAAAACACAACTGTACAGCATTACAGCTGCGGACTGGGCAGGCAGCAGCTCTGCAGAAAAGGACTCGGAGACTCTAGCAGACAGCAAGTTGAACATAAGCCAGCAGCATACCCTTAAAGCAAGGAAAACCGTAGTCTGAGGTGCATAAGCAAGAGCATAAACAGCAGGTCAAGGGAAGTAATTATTCCCTTCTACTTGGCACTGGTGAGGCCACATATAGAGTACTGTACAGTTTTGGGCCATGCAGCACATGGCAAACTAGAGCACGTCCAGAGGAATACCATTAAAATAGCAAAAGGGCCATGATGAGGGATTTGGGTTTGTTCAGTCTGGAGAAGAAAAGGAGCCCACCACTGCCTTCATCTACGTAACTGGGAGTTACACCAGGGGTGGAGGCAGATTCTTCTCAGGCAAGCACAGCAAAAGGTCAACAAGCAACTGCCACATGATGCTGCAAAGAAAATTCCAAATAGATATAAGGAAACTCCTCACCATGAGGGTGGTGGAACACTGCGGAACAGGATGGAGATTTAACAGCATCTCCAAGCAGTCTTGGAGAATTTAAAAATTTGACTCGGTAAGGCCCTAAGCAACCTGATTTAACTCTGAAGTTAAAGGAGAAAACTGAGCCGCTCAATCTCCAGAGGTCCCTTGCATCTACTTTTTTATATGATTCTACACATTACTGCAACTGACGTTTTCACCTCTACATGGGCAGCCTACATACTCTATGTGGTATATAATATCTTCCTGTACAGTACAGAAGATTCTATGTCCAGTTACTTTGCAGTGAGAGGGGAACTGGACACATTCAGGTAACTTTGGACATCTGAAAGATTTCAACTGCCTGTGTCTTCAAGATCACCTCAGCCACAGGAGCTTTATCATACAGTACACAGTAAATCTGTAAAAATCCTAAAAAACACTGCACAGAAGTTGTACTTCGGATTCCAGGTGTTCTGAGCACTCTGTATGTATAAATGGGATCCTTTTATCCTTGGTCAGTGTAGCTAGCTCACCCAAAATGAAATGTTTCCTCCCATACTCTATCAAAAAGTTTTGTTCTTTGGCAACTGGTATTAATACTGGAATGTATCAACCAGCAGCTGAAAAGCTGCTTCTCCACACTAACCAAGGCTGAAGCAATTGCAATCCATATGTTAAATGTATAGGTCAGATCTTTTAAATACAAATGCTATACATTAAAAAACTTGTACTGGGAAAGGTGCATAATCTGTCTGCTTTCATTTTTCATTAAGATTAGCTTGAACAGGAAACTGCCAAGCCCAAGGCTTGTTTGAAATACTAACTTTGAATGATCAGGAAGCAAATTAAGGTTAACTTATTAACTCAAAATTAACGAAGCTAAAAACTGACTGAAAAGACAACACCTCATAACAAAAGGGGAAATATCTAAGGCAAAACTATACGGGGTTTTCAAAAAGGAAGGGAACAAAATTCTTTCATCATTTGATACTAAACACAGTGCAAGGAACAAGACTATCCCTGACTACATGGAGGCTGAAATCCTGGGGCATAACCCCCCGCTGTGATTTTAGCTCCCTCTAGAAGATATCGGAGACTCAAACAACCCATCTGCACTGCTTAATTTTATCAGTCCCCATTGATTTGCATAACTTACTTTCCCAATACAGCTTCTATCAGGAAAAGTCCTCATGGGCAGGCTGGTAAGGAGAGACCCCACAGACTCCACATCATCACACTGGCTGGTCACAGCCCTTGAAGTCTGTAAACTAACACTGGACATCCTCTTGAAAAACACCGCTCCACCACAAGCAATTACATTTGATATGAGACTCGATAATGTTTTTCAGCTCATAGGAAGCAGGGAGTAATGCTCATTATGAGATCCATGTTGAATTTGTAACAGTACAAATGGGAAATAGGATAAATACAAATGGCCAACCTGCCATAATACAGTGTAAGACAATACAATAGAAAAAAAAATCAACAAAAAAAAAGAACTTATGAAAGTTTATTTTCATGATCTTCCCATTATACACTTTTTCCTTCCCCCCTGCCTCCCCCTTCTTTTTTTTTCTCCTAGTAATGTTCTCATATCTGTACAAACATAAACAGAGAGCTTGGTACAGAAGGCCACCCTCAAAAAGACTTTATTTGCACACCATCTATTCACTTGAGTGTTCCTCTTTCCCATATGCCACCCTGTTACATTTTAGATGCTTCTGCTCTTAAGAGAAATCAAGTCAGATGGGTCTGTAATGGATCTGACAGCAGGTTTGGGGACAGAATCCAAAATCTTCAGGGCAAGAACAATAGAGTTCTGTGCTGATTCATACAAATGTTTTCCTGCATTCCCTCTAAGCACAGTCCACTGCATCTTTAGAATCATCAGAAAATTAGTCACACAGTGCATTCCATGTTACAAGTTATAAATTATGATGACATGTTGTTTATATCAATCAAGAGGCTAATAAATATTAAGATAAATAAGTTGAACAACTGGAATTATTTTGGAGGACCTTGGTTTCTCATTTCTAAGAACAAAGTATGTTTATTAAACAATAAATTGAGGAAAAGCAGTTTAAGTAAATCTTCTGTATACATAGCTACCAAAATACTGCAGGATTTTTTGTGCTTTTTTTAAGTTGTATTGAGAGGAAGGATCTGCTTGGAATATAAATATCCATTGGTAGATTTTATAAGAAAAAATCCAAAGACAATTATGCACATATTATATATGGAGACATGAAAAGCGCCACCATGCAATCAGAACAATGATACACCAATACATCAAGTTATATGATAATGCTACAGGGCCTGCACTATATTTTGATTTTTTCCACATATGAAACGTGTTAGTAGTGAGAATCTATTTTTGCAGTGAAAGCATCACCAAAAGTTATGTCTAATGATAAAGATGATTTTAGAGTATGTGAATTTAAGCTTCCCAAACATGACAAAAAGAAAAATTTGAACAACGCTAAGTATTCACATTACTATTGTAGGTAAATATTGTTTGAAAAAATAACCTCTAGCTGAAATCTACTCTATGCAAGTAAGAAATTCAAGACTTAGAGCAGATCTGTTTCAGCTCCTACTGCTCAGATAACACACAGCAAAGATATCATAGGAAAAAACAAGTTCAGTGAACACAACTCGTTAGTCTGATGGCACCATAATCTAAAATGCAGTTTTTCAGTAGGATGCTAGCAGTATACGAACAGGAAATAAACTCTGTAAGTATCTTTGCCCTCTCCTTTGATGCATGTATCTTGTCTAAACTATTACTTCTTTGTCATCAGAATTTCTATAGAGAAAACATTCTGCATGCATGATTAAATCAGCAAGTCTGTCTCACACAAAAGAAGCAAAACCAGCAGACTGATATCTTCAGATATCTTGTTATGGAAGTATTTCCTTTTAAGGAATCATCTGTCTGAATCAAAACTGTACTTTTTGTCTAATTCCCAACTGGAAAAATAAGTCTCCACTTTCTATATTACTTATCTCCATTTACTGCTCAGTTACATGACACAGATATAACTATTTGAAGTGTAATGCATCTGACATGTATTGTTTAGTAAAAGATGTAATTTGAAAGGAATTGCTGCTATACATGGTTGTCCAGAAAACATATTCCAAATACCAGTCTAGCAGAGTAGCCTAGTATTATTAAAAAACAACACACCACAAACGCATAATGTATTTTATATAATATATAATATAAAAATAGATTATGAAAGCTTTTTCAAAATTTCTGAAAACTAACACACAACATAGAATCCAATTTCACACTTGGCAAAAAACAGTTTAGTTGAGCAATACTCTCCACCATATTTAACCAATAAATGATGAGTTATACTGATAACATGAGACCCCATATGGAGAAAATAAGTGTGGTTCCTTTGTGAAACTATATTTTGTAATTAAAATTCCATTACTAAAATTACAGTTCACGAAACAGATTTTAGAGCTAGATTTCAATTCTAGAGAAATCCCTGAAATTCAAAAAAAAAGTAAATTCAGAAAAAACAGTATTTTTAAATTTGAAATACAATTTCGGATGTGAAGCTTTTTTTTGTGAGTGACTAAAGCTATTGCTTAGAAAGAAATGAAGCATGAGCCTGCTTCTCACAGCAATGAAAGAAAAGGCTGTTTGCCAGTACATGCATGACAACAAAAAGCAGCAATATAAAATATAGCTGCACGACATGTGAAGAAAAACAAAACAAAAAATCCTTCAGGACTGTGATGAACTGCAGACTTCATAAATATCTGAAGGAGCAGCAATCTACATGTCAGTGGAAAAATGGTGTGGGCTCTTTTTCCCCCCCTACAAGGTTGCTTTTCCAGTTGTCTTCTGGTGAATATTTTTTAAGTACTATGCCATGTTTCCTTTCAAATGAATGTTGTTGAAAATTCCTGAAAGCATTCTGCAAATAGAGAGTACGCTGACAGCAATGATGAATAAGCTTGGTAACACACAACACAGCCACATTTCCAAATATAGTGTATCAGCTTGGCAAAAAGAATCATGCCAAAACTGGCAGGGAGGAGTGTAAACGATCCATCTCCCCCCTCTAATACTGCTATCAAAGACTAGTTGTGTTGTGTCAGACTTTGAACTTGTTTCCACATCGCACACAAATAATATTTTAACGAGACGTAAAATATGCCCCCCCTTGACTTACAGCTTTAAGAAGTGAGCGTGTTCACCTAACAGCTTTAGAAGGTAACCATACGAAGTCTGTACAAAAATCCCCAAAGAAGTTGGGGGGATTGCTACCAAGTGTTTCTGTGGTTTGTTTTGGTTTTGTTTGGGGTTTTTTTTGTTTGTTGGTTTGGTTTGGTTTATTTTTGGTTTTGTTTTTTACTGAAAACGTGACTGCTTAAACATTTTGTTTAAGAAAGCTGTTACTTATGGTACTAGAGAACTTGACCACATCGCAGGACCCCACTTCCAGATGGAAGCAATGCCAAGCTCAAACGACACCTCAGAAAAAAAAAACACATTTAATCATTAATAAAACCCCCCAAGTTTTCACATTCGCATAACCACCAAGAAGTACACTGCAGCACCACACAGAGCTGCAGTTAAGTTTGACAGAAAAAAAGTCCATCATAAGGAACTACAAAGATACCTACTTCTCAGTCATTGGGTAAAATCACAAACTTGCAACCTTTGTTATAACACTATGAATATAATAATTGTGATGAGCAAACACCATATACATTTTTAAGTATTTAACTGTGTTAGATTTAAAGGATTTATCCTACATGATGCAGAATATATGAAGTCTGATGTCTTCTGGGTGTGCGTCTCCCTTTCTTACGCACGCCTTTCCCAGTGCTCCCAGAATCCCTGCAGTGCTCTCGGTTACTCTCCTCATCTCTTCCAGGACTCCACATTGCTTTCAATTCCTTCCCCACATGACCTTACTAACCAGGCAGCAGCATCTTTTGCAGGTTTCCATGTATCTGCACATGTTGGGCAAAAGCATTAGCACTCGCATTGCCTAACAAACAGGCCAAGCAGAGAAACTGTTCTCAACACAGCTTCTCCTCTAGCAAGCAGATCAGCTTACATCCGAGTTCTTCCACTCTGTCAAGTTTGATTGAAAACATCCAACAAGTTGATGGATGAAGCAGAAAGACCAGCAAACAGAATTGACATGATCCCATAAGCCTTATTTGCTTCAGCTATAGCTTTTTACTTTACAGCGCAGTAAAACAGCTACTCAAAAATTTGCTGAGCTTTTACAGTAACCACCAAGTTAGGAATTCCCACAGCAAGAGTCACCTGTTTAAGTTCAACTTTGTTTCAAGGACCCAGTACATATCCAATGCAGTATCTTAACGTTGTTATCTTCTTCAATTCAGATCCTTCTAGATGCTAATTACATTCTGTTCTCATTACATAATAGCTCCCACCCCACGCATCTTCTTGGCATACACGAGCACAGAAGGTGAAGGGTGCAGATCTAGAATCAGTATTAGGAGGACAGATACGGGTTGACGAGGGCAGACAAGGAGAAGACAAGGGAATTCTCAAGGCATGCAAGGAGCACAGAGAGGTGACTATAGTAGGTGGCTGTGGGATATGTTCCTTGGCTGAATCGTGAGAGAGGACAGATGAGTAGGATGTACACAAGCCAGGCTTGCAATTTTTTTTCTAGTTGGATTGCCTAGACTAAGTCATTTTCCCCTCTACTTCAGAGAGGGAAGTGTATCATCCCTTCTATCAACATATGCTGAGCAGCCAGGGTCTTCAGGGGCAAGCTTAATGCTTAGAGGCGATTGACAGGAGTTCTTCAATCTGTATGTAGGAGAACACACCTTTACACTTGATATGACCAGGTTTACAGGGAATGTGATCTTTTGCTTCCATTGATGAAGTTTCTTTTTTCTCCTAAACTTGAATCTTATGACCGTGGGTAAAAAGATAAATACATTTTATAGCAAATAGAAAACATGAAATCAAGAAGTGTAAGAACAGTGTGGGTGGAGGAAGAGATCTGTGATCTTTAAGAAAAATTCAGCTTATACATTTACAATGAACACTATGTTTGCTTGTGAAAACCACCTACATCATGTCACTTGGAAACCACGTTAACACTCTCATCACTCCTAAGGCATTAATCTAGATGTTCCCACTAAATAAATGACTAATTGGTTACCTATTCAATCCCTTTCCCCCAGCTCTCAAACTCTCACCTTTGCTGTACTCCACCCCTTCTCTTCTTGCTATTAATTCTCCTCTCCCACCACTGCCTTTTCCTTTTTCTGCCATTTCTTCATTTCCTCTATAAAGTTGCCCCCACAGGTCTATTAAATGCAACACCATTGCAGTTCACTGTGTTTGTGTACTTTCACTCTCTAGCATGTTTCTTTTCTTCAATTTGTAACCTCTTTTGGAAGTGGGACTTGCCATGATTATAGAGTCCTTATAATGAGGCAGCCCTTTTTTTTTTTTTAACCAGGATCTGAAGTATTGCCATAACAGTGATGACAATGTTGACAAAAATAACCTACAGAAAACACTAATAAGATTAATGATGGAAAAGCCCATACTGTTTCCACTTAAAATTGCATTCCACTTCAAATACACTGTGCATTTATGTTTCCCAAGAACTCTCTTAGCCATAATCCACACTATTTCCCTTCTTTAAGAGCAAGCTTTGATACACTTGCTCCTTGTGGCAAGATCCTGCACTAGGAAACAGCCCTATGGACAGCCCAGCAAATACAGAGTGCCCAAGCTGCTTCTGCTCTCCCAAAACAACTTGCACCCCTCAAATGCAGTTCCTTCCTGCTGGTTAAGAAACTGTGAACTCTCCTACACAAAATAAGGACAGCCATGCTTAGATTTTTCATCTGATAATCAAGTGAAGAATGCCACCTCAGCAGCAGCCCACAGCCCCAGACACAGGTTATGCTGCAGGAAGAGGGAGATCCTGGCACACACATACATTGTTACACACTGTAGTCTTCTTCCAATTCCATCTGATGAGATTCTGCTTACCATTCCTCCTTCCTTTTCTAGTGTTTGGTCCCAAGGTTCAAGAGCCCATAAAGGCACATGGCTTCTTCCTCAATTGTATTGATTAAAAACCACATCCCCTACTATCCTCCCATCTCCATCCATCATCTCCTGGAGGAACAGTGACAACAGAAGTCACTCTGCTCTGTTTCAAGCCTACAGTTTTCATGCTCATCTTGGCCTTCTTTATTTTTCTTCTCTCTCTACCCTATTTTTTACCAGAGGAAAAGTAACAGTGGCAGCAAACAAGAGAAGGTACTTGGAAAAGCACAGGAAAAACATGACCAAGGGATTTTTCTCCAATATGTTCACTCAGCTTCTTGTGGTCCAAGCTGCAATGTAATGAGTGCTATACTGTTTTGCTGCACCTCTATTAACATGTTAGTGCCAAATTTTAACTCTTACTCATGCCTTCATAGTCATCAACAGCGACTGATTTTTCTTACTGTCGTCATTTAGCCTGTAAGAAAAATACTGGAAATGGTGATAAAAGGCCCTAGTTCTTCATCACATAAGTCACTGTTGATATTAAGGTTTACATGAAGCTGCAGTCATTGGTCCCAGCCAGCATGGGTTCATGAGGGGAAAGTCGTGCTATACCAACTTTATTTCTTTCTATGACAAGGTTACCGACCTAGTTGACCAAGGGAAGCCTGTTGAAGTGATCTGTTTGGATTTCAGTAAAGCCTTTGACACTGTCTCTCACAGTATTCTCCTGGACAAGACGTCCAGCATACAGCTGGGTAAACGCACAGTGCAACTGGCTGATGGGCGGGCTCAAAGGGTTCAGGTAAATGGGGTTGTCGAGCTGGTGACCAGTCACCAGTAGGGTTCCGCAGGGACCCATCTTTGGGCCAGTGCTCTTCAATGTCTTTATAAATGACACGATCAGAGGACTTGAGGGATTGCTTAGTGAGTTTGCTGATGACACAGGAGGAGCTGTTGACACTCCTGAGGGCAGAGAGGCCCTGCAGAGGGATCTGGACAAATTGGAGAACTGGGCAATGACCAACCACATGAAGTTTAACAAGGGCAAGTTCTGGATTTTGCACCTGGGACACAGCAACCCCGGTTGTACATACAGACGGGGGGATGAGATGCTGGAAAGCAGCTCTGCAGAGAGGGATCTGGGGGTTCTGGTTGACAGCAAGTTGAACATGAGCCAACAGTGTGCCCTGGCAGCCAAGAGGGCACCCGTGTCCTGGGTGCATCCAGCACAGCATTGCCAGCCGGGCNGAGGAGACTGAGGTGAGACCTCATGGCAGCTACAGCTTCCTCACAAGGGGAGGAAGAGGGGCAGGCACTGATCTCTCTGTTGACCAACGACAGAACCCCAGGGAATGGCAGGAAGATGTGCCAGAGGAGGTTAAGGTTGGACATTAGAAAAGGTTCTTCACCCAGAGGGTGGTGGACACTGGAACAGGCTCCCCAGGGAGGTGTCACAGCCCCAAGCCTGACAGTATTCAAGAAGAGACTGGACAACACCCTCAGACACATGGTGTGAACTGTGGGGTTGTCCTATGCAGGGAGAGGAGTTGCACTCGATCATCCTCATGGGTCCCTTCCAAATGAGGACATTCTATGATTCTATGACCAACTAAAAGCAGTTCAGTCCCCATTCAAGACAGCTGACATGCTTTGAAATTGTGACAGAGCCTCAGATGCAATTGAAAACTTTAGTATGATGGTATCTAAGCACACATAATTTCAATGGGAATTGGTTTAACCCAAAACATACATAGGTCAGCCCTCACTGCAACTGGTTTGTAGTCACTAAGAATCATAATAATTTTAACCACCAAAGATGAGGCAGCACCTCTTTAAAGGGCTGGTGAAACTACTTCTAACAAGAAGTTAACCCCTTTCTCCATGTGTTACTGAGAAAAACAAAACAAACATGGGTATGTAATGTCAGATACATATTTTCTGTGTAAATTCTCTAGGATGCACAGAAAAGACTGGATGCATATTAGATATATTTCACTATTATTACTGTACCTGCTTCACCTAACAGCTAGAGCAGAAGAAACTGAGCCTGGCTGAATGGCAAAAATAATTTCTTGGGTATCACTGCATAGATTTTTTTGGTGTTGTTGTTACATCCTTTTTAAATTGTTATAGTCAATGGCATAAATAATACAAAACCAGGCAATAACATATATTCCAATTAACTGGACTGTCTCCAAGGAAGAGATTTAAAGCTGAAGATGCTTAATGCCAAGGACTACTGTTTAATTGCAACAATAATTCCACCTAAGTGGAATGCCCTCAAGCAACCTAGTAGCAATTGGGTCCATGACTATTTCTATGCACTGAAAAATTCTCCTATCAGTTCTGTTTATTTTTTGTCATAACACCTTTGCCTACCCTCTGCTTTCTACACATATTGCAACTCCAACATGATTTGCTATTGCCTGCTAGGCTGCTCCTTTCCAATCAGATAACTATGTAGGGCCATCACACAGACAACCGACATTTCCAATCACAGCACAGGCAGCTGTGACAGCTGAACTGTTTCTGGGCCTTTCTAATGTAACCAATCCACATGTTGAAGTTTCTCCTCCAAGAGCTCAGTGATACAGCTGTAACTGTACATCAGATACACCACATCCCTTTCATTCAAAAGGACTTCCTACTCACACAGTCCTTGCAATACTAACATGAAGTGACAAAAAACATCTTGCAAATCTCTTGAATGAAAAGGAGGAAGGAAGGATGAGATCCATAGCAGAAAACACGTTTCTACAAGCTTTAAGACCTGCTCCATGGTATGTGGCAGCATATGTGATTCTTGCCCTCAAAATGAGTTTCATTATACATTCATGTCTTGTAACCACTTAAATTGGCTGAACATTTCAATACCACTGCTGGAACGAGAGACGAAAAAAAAAAAGTATAAAGACCTATATTTGGACACTGAACTGACACTACCCAGTGTGCACAATTAAATTGTACTTGAAGTTATAAATATCTGAATTCAGCTACAGTTTTGCATTGTTTCCTGGAATACCCTGTCCTTACAGAAGAGAATCTAAGCAGTTTAAAAATAACTGCTGTATTTTTCTCCAGCTAAGAGTGAAGCACAGCTGTTCCATCAAGCTTCTGCCCACAGCAGATGAACTCCGCAAAGGTGTGCTCAGAGATGGTGCTGCTGGCACTTCAACCATCAGTGCTCAGGAATCACTATCAGACAACAAAGGACAAAACACACCTGAATGGTACAGAAGTGTTTATTCAATGCATAATTAATGTCAAAGACTTCCAGGCTGTGGCCAGGAACTAGTGTGAATAAGGAAAAGATAACAGTGTGGAGAATTGCAGTGGGTATTTGCATGCCTTAACATTTCCAGGACATGGAAATATCTACATCAGGTGATATGCTTGCTGTTAAATGATATTGTGAGTCTTGTACAATTCTGAAAGACACCAGACAGGTCATTTTGAGAGAGAATTGAGTTCATGGCAGTAGGGAAGAAAAAAGAAGTTTGGAATGGCACTCCAACTCCGTGAGACCACGTTGCGCTTTCTCACAGCCAGACAGTACACCTGCCTGCTTGCCTGCTCCGGGTGTGGAATGACACCAGCTAGTCATATATAAAAATGTATCACTGGTCATTCTTGTAAATAATGGATCAGCATTACTATCATTCATTCCATATGTACCCATGTGAAGTCTGATGAAAACTGAGCTCTTTGTTATATGGTAAGGTTGTGCAGTGGTTGCCAACATGCAAGTTGTAGCAGTGCACAGATTTACTGCAATGCAAGCCATGAACAGAGCACCTCCAGAGTTTTCCTTAACAGCTCAAAGAAAATCTTTCCCAATAAAATTATGACAGACCTGTCCCACAGCAGGTGCTAAAGATTAGGGGCTTTCTTGCTGGGCAACTGTCACTGAAGAGATCATAGCCCTAAAGCCCAGTTATGATTACACTTCAAGATACTGCAATTTTAGTGTCCTTGAAAACACCCCATAGCAGACCAAGCATTTAGCATTTCTAAATCCCAAAATAATATTATTTTGACAGTTCAGAAGGAACCTCTGACAACATTTAAGTGCTATGTGTATTGTAAAAAAAAAAAAGAACTTAAGAAGCTTCTTCTATGAATGCCTAATAAGTGATGTAATTGAGGGCTTAATAACAATAAGAAAGCCTCCCAAACCCACTTGCCTTAAGCAACCCATCTAGTGGCTAAAATGGTGGCTAATATTGAAAGTGTGACTAGAAGTTTCAGGTGAAACACTGGCAGTTCTCTGATCTTTATATTCTAGACCTTGAAAGTAAAGGAGCAGGTTCCTCCAAGTCCCTTTTTAGATTTTGGCATTCACAGTTGGCAACTTGAGCCCTTAGAGTCTGCTCCATGTTTACTTAAACTACTGACACCACAGTGGTTTGAAATAAGAAAGCTTCTAACAAAGGCATTTACTGGGCTGTCAGGTACAAGAAAAATGCAGCAATAAGTATTACTTGGCTTCACCCCCGAGGAACTTTCAAATGTTTGATAAAATAACCACCAAAATGTATACAGAGCACAAGGCACTACAAACTGGCATCAGCTGCTCAGAAATGTTAATCCTCACAATTCAGAATAACTATGGTAGAACTGCTTTTTAGCACATTTCCTTTGTACATTTGCAGGTGACAAAAGAGACCAAAGCAAAAATATTTTGAACATTTATTTTAGCACACCCATTACAGAGTAAATGCATTGTGCTTTCCAGTCCCAGAACATGACCAGGACGACCACATCATTTTCTGAACAAAGCCCTCTTCTCTGTTGTAAGGGAGAACGATTAAACAGCATCTTTTCACAAGAGAACTGTCTCAGGTAAACTAATGCACTGTTAACATGTCTACTGAAAATCATTTTTTTCTACCCTGCCTTATTTGCATTCAAACCACCAGCCATGTCATTGACATACCTGTCTAACCCTGAGGCAGGCCATGCATCAAAACCAAGAGGAGGGCCGACCAGACCCTACAAGTGATATACCAAACCGGTCAGATAACGAGCTGCAACCATTTCTATAGTCCCCCTACAAACCCCAGGTATCTCTTGGCCTCAGTCCCTCCAGACTGAAACTTCAATGTTCTTATTTCTAATTACTGAGAGAGAGAGGGAGAGAGATAGAGAGAGGGAGGGATTATGACTTCCACTCTTACCAATTCTTCCTTACAGAACAGAAAGGACAGAACTGAATATGAACACTGTGACTATTATCACAGAGAAACCACTCCTGACATATTGCTGCAGGTGATACTGGTAAATGCCTCTCCACCAAAGAAAAAAGATTTTGGGAGCAGCAGTACTTTCCAAAACTAGACTGCTCATGTCCTATGCCTTAGGCCAACATGTCACATACTGTCAGCATAGAAGGCTGCAAAAATGCGCTCAAACCAGTTTTTTGTTATTAAAATGCTCTGGCATTTCTGAGAGTTTTCTAGAAAATATAAAGTTGTATCTTTATAGAACGTAAAATGTTCCTCAGTTGCACAGAATTTTGCTTTCTTCAAGTACAACAATAAAACCTCAGTAAGGAAAATTAAAGCTGCATCACTAGACTAACTTCCCACCTTCAAAGTATGCAAATACTGTGCCTATGACCTCCACTTACTAAAGTCTGCAAAGTTTTTGACTGTTCATATTATATGAAATTCTGCACTAAACCTCCACATCACTTGCAGAGACCAGCTACAAGGCAACACAAAATAAAGCGAACAGTTATCATATTAGACTACATTTTCATTTTAGTCTTCTAAATGCCCAAACTCGAAGTGCAATGGGACAGGTGTTTTTTATATTCAGGCATTGATTCAAAGAACTAATAAGCCAGAGAAACAGGCTGTACAAGCCAAGCATCCTACAGTGACAGAAGGAAATCACAACATTATCTGTCATTGTCTTGAAAGCAGGAATTCTATTTTTTAATATAACATTAAGAAATGCAAAAATTGTAATTTCACAAACCCTCACAGAGCTCACTATTATTGCCAAGCAGCAGCTGGGAAAAAGAGAAATAACTGCTTGAATGCTGACTTTCAGAAAAAGGGGCAGAGAATAGATGCTAGTCTGAATCTCACAACCACATGAAAACCCAACAGTCATTTTCCGTACCTCTAAGCTTTACAGTTATATCAGCTTTCTTCACCGTATCAGCACACAAAGCCTCTCAAATTGGTCTGACAACAACTATTTTACTTGTTCCTGACTGACAGAATCAGATGCAGCATACTCCAGAGGGAAGGGATGCTTCTCTATTTTAAGCAGAGTTAATATATTAATATGCTGTCAATGCAACTCTGCTTAGCAAAGTGGAAATTTAAACATTGCTGCTGGTCAGCCAAAGTAGACAGCCATTCTTCCTTCTTCACCAGCCAACCCTCGCTACATTCTGCAAGCCTGAAAATACTATTCCAGCAAGCAAAGTTCCTCAAGGAAAGAAATTTACCCATACACAGCTCAGCTTTCTTTTTTTTTTTTTAATTGGAGAAGGCAGCTTCCAAAGAAGAGATTATCCAGTTGCGAGATCGTAGATACATATATGACAGCCTCCAGATATTAAAACATACCAGGAATATCTAAAGCCAGGCACTATTACCTTCCACACTGAGCAGTAGTAGTTATGAAAGTGCTGCTGGCTTACAGAGGTTAGCAATGGAGTTCCACAAAAAGAAAAACAAAAAAGAACAACACCACAAAAAAAAAAAAAAATAAAGAAAAAAAATAAAAATAAAAAAAAAAAAAAAAAAAGTAAAAAAAAGCAAATAAAAAAAAAAAAAAAAAAACCACAAAAACAAAAACCCAACCAACCAAACAACAGTCAGTGTTGCTTTTTTAGCAGAAAATTGTTGAAAAGTATTGGTCTCATCAAGTTCCTGAACCCCAGCAGCTCTAGCGGTGCCACCTGGAAGCTCACAGAGCATCCAGATGCCACAATCTGTATAAGGCAATGGAGCGTTAACCTAGGAGGTTGGAGCCTATCTTGAAAAGTAAGTTTCATTTGTGTAAAAAAATCCTAAAAACTGGACAAGTGGGTCACAGGCTTTCAGATACACACCAGTAGCTATTTCCCACCAATATGTTCCACAAAAAACAACCTATGCAGATGCATTATAGAAATGCTTTTGTATCAAAGGTTCAATTGGCAGAACCGAATAAATTAACCAGTTGTCCTGGTTTCAGCTGGGATAGAGCTAACTTTCTTCCTAGCAGATGGTATGGTACTGTGTTTTGGATTTAGCACGAGACTAATGTTGGTAACACACTGATTTATACACACTGAGGAGATCCTCCTGAGCCGCCTTTTCTCTAGGCTGAACAGTCACAGTTCTCTCAGACTTTCCTCATATAAGCAAAGTCCCTTAATCATCCTAGTGGCCCTCCATTGGACTCTCTTCCATAGCTCCATCTCTCTCTTGTACCAGGAAGCCCACAACTGGGCACAGTACTCCAGATGTGGCCTTACCAGTGCTGTGGAGGGAAGCTGTTGAAGCAAGTAAACTTAGAAGTCATTCCAAAACATATGAAGAGCAAGGTGACTGGGAATAGTCAGCATGGATTTATGAAGGGGAAGTCATGTCTTAACAACCTGTAACATCAAGGGGAGAGCAGTGGATGCCGTTCATCTCTGCTTTAGTAAGGCTTTTGACACTGTCTACCGTCACATGCTAATAGACTAGCTGATAAATTACCAACTAAGTAAGTGGACAGTGAGGTGGACTGAAAACTGCAGTGCTGGGTTCAAAAGGTTGTGATGAACAGCATGGAGTTCTGCTGGAGGCCAGTTACAGTGGTGTACCCCAGGGATTAATACTGGGACCAACACTGCCTACCATCTTCACTGATGACGTGGACAATGGAATAGGATACACATACCGATTCCCAAATTACATAATTACAGACACTAAGACACTGTTCAGTTGAATTACCTAGAAGCAAATCTGCAAAACTAAATCATTCAGAAGTCCTCATCAGAAGTATTTCAAAAGTTCTTAAACCCAAAAGCTCCTTCTCTCAGTACTAGAAGTTATTTATGCAGCTACATCCATAAACTTTGTCAGCAAGCTAAGATAATCAAATGGCTCCAAGAGTGGGCACAAAGACAATTAATCCAACACCCCTGAAGGCCTGGCAGAGCCAGGAAACAGCCTGCACCTCGTGCTTGGTTGCCACCATTCCATCCCCACAAAACAACTCATGTTCCTTTAAATTATTATCAGTTTGGGCACACTGAGCAAGACCCAGCATATGGGAGGTACTAGACCATCAATGCAGGTTCTATGGAAGTGGAAACCCATACATTACATCTTTTTCCCACTTGACTAAAACAATACCATATGAAAACTCTGGGTGCCAGCACTACAAAGCATTAAAGACAAAGGAAAATTCTGCTATTTCTATTAACTAGTTGATAAGAAATACAGGCAGCATGTGCAATGTAAAAGACTTAGTTTTATTGAGAGTTACATAATTCCATCATTGTATACCCTATCCTAAAATACATATAAATATATATAAAAAGCAAAACCCAAGCATTGGGCCACATGCAAAAGGCTAGAATCAGACTGCTAACAGAAAAGCCCCAGAGATGGACCCTCCTCCTTTCTGTGCAGGTTGGTCACACTCTTAACAGAAACGTATTAGAACTGATACAGTTTACAGTCCATCTTCAGCTACAAAGACAATTTTGGCCTACATTAACACCCTGGCAGAAAACCATGGTGGTTCAAGCACTGCTGTTCAGGCACTTCCAGGAGAGGTCAGCCAGTTCCTTCAGGGATATTGGGAATACACCCAATAATAAAATAAAACTGGAAGTAGATACTAATCTGTCATCCCCTAATATTTAACAGCCTTTAACTTTGGGCTGAAAAAATCCTTCTGAAAAGTTAAAGAAATCTCGCAAATTAGAAGTTTTGATTCTTAATAGGATATTAGCAGCTACAGTCTCAGAAACACACCTCCTGCTTTATATCTGCATTAGGTATTATACGTGACCAGCTTCAGAGCATGTAAACACCTCCTGGCATGTAATCACTGCAGATAAAACTGATCTCAGGCACAGTCATTCACACCTCAGCACGCTTTAGCCCAGGGTGGAACAACAGGTGGAATCCTCCCTGCAGATGACGGGTCTGCTGCTCTAGCCTGGTAGCAGATCCCAGAACTGAAACACAAGATTTCAGTGCTAATTCTTCCTTACTTCAAAGAAAGAAAAAAGCATTAGCAGACTTGCTGAACAGTATGGGAAGTGGTAAAGGACAGACAGGGATAGATGGAGCAATTGGAATAATCATTTGGTAGAAGAGATGCAGGCAAGAGCCAATGTAGGGCAGAGGAGCTAAAAACAGAAAAAGGGAGCGAGGAAGGTTACAGCAGAGAAAGGGCAACAGCAAGAATGCAGAGCAATGTTAAGACACTCTCGGGCACTGAATTTGCCTGTTAATTACTCTAACACAAGCCTCTTCAAAGTCGAGCTCCAAATACACAAGACTAAATCCAGACAATGCTAATGGGACATTTTCATGGTACAATGAAAAACTCCTAGTGTACTTCATTCAGATTTGAGAGGCTCTTTCCCTTATTTTACACTTAGTATTCTTGGTCAAAATATTACAAAACATCTAAAAACGGGCCTAGGAAGCTGAAGTGTCTCTAATAAGTTATCTGGCAAAGGATGGTCAGAATTAAATTAATAATCCCATCTGCTAGAAAACACTGCGCCATCACAGGTTTGTCAACATTAGCACAAGTCTAAAGCATCTGGAAAAAAGGGAAGATTGAAGCACTGCTGTATACGCTGTATGCATCTACCCTGCGGAGAAGAAACTTTATTAATCCCATTTTGGTTTTAGTTTAAGGAAAGACTGATGGCACGTAAATAATACTGTGATACTGGGAAGAAGCCACTCTGCAGAATACTATCAAAAGAAGTTACTAAAATCAGCTAAATGTTTATTTTATGCACTTACAAAAAACACCAACTCCAACAAATTGAGCTAATTGTGGAGAAGCAACTTCCAAAGACATTTAATTTTATAATCATAATCAAAAAGAACATGCCATGATAATATTCTGACTTGAGATGGTCAAGATACTCCTAGATCTACTGGAACAAAAAAAAAAAAAAGTCAGTTTGACATTTATTCTCCTCCTGCCCCCCATTGCAGTTGAACCTAGTTAGATACTAAATACAAGACTGTCTCATAAATTAAATATAAACTTGCAGTAAGAAATTATTAATTTGAAGGGAACACAAAATGCTAAAGGGCAAAGAAAAATGGCTACATCCAAGACAAAACCCCAAAGAAAAGTGTGTATTTCATAATGACTATCACTTTTATCAGCTTGCTAATTCTGAACTATTATATTAATAGCTATAGGATAGGCCCCACATCCCCCACCTTCCATTAAAGCTTTCCTAGGCAGAGGGAGTGCTTTCTACTATAAACATCTCACTGATCATCTAGGGAAGACAGCTTACTAGCTGCCCCACAGAAAACAAGTCTCTCTTAATGATTAATAACCCCCTTGCCTCTCTTTTGAACCTGCTCCTCAGATAACTATTCCGCTAGAAAAGAAAAAAACAAAATTACTCTTTGCAGAACAGTAACGATAAATGGACTGCTAACTCTACCACTTTGCCAACCTCCTTCTGTAATTTCATTTCTTTGCTTGAGTTTCTTGCTCCTCCTAAAGACTCCTACAGACTCTTTTTTTCCCCAAATTCCTTTCCAGCAGAATGAAAAAATCCCTAAGGTACTGTTTTTATTTTCTAAACATGTTCTTCCTTTAGAAAATATTAACCTCACTTTGTAAAATACAACTTGTAATTGAGAATGAAGCAAGTCACATGGATTGATTTTAGTCCTTAGCACAGGGGTGACGCAACAGCACAGGCCTCCAAAACCCCTTGGTGCTAAAACTACAGGCATCGTGATGTGCCCTTTAACAAGCACAAAACACTATGATATTTTGATAGTAAAGATACATATCCCCCGAGATCTCTAACACCATCAAACCTTCTTACAAAGAGCAACCACTAAAACACTCATTTGCTGAAAACTACCCAATACGTCAGTTTAGCTGTATAATCAGCACCACTATGATAAAGTATGTAATACTTCAGATATACCTAAGTTGACTATATTTTTTAGAATGGAAGTATCACTAAGATGTACACCTTTCTATGCAGAGAGACATTATGTGATTTATTTTTAAATTATGTAAAATATTGAAATTATAAGTTTATTTAAAGACTCAGATTTAACTTCTGTGTACAGATCAGGCCATCTCTAAATGGAACTAGCAACATAGAGATTATAAATTATTTCAGGGTTTGTGGTATTTCTTCCCCTGACACCCTAAGTCTATTTCTAGGCACAACATGCCACGAATTATTTTCAACTGTACTTCAATATATACTTCAATCCAGCTTGCTAAACATAACCAAAAGCTCTATTAAAGCGTAAGCTGGCATGCTTGAACCTCTACCATATTAAATTACTTAACTGAGCAAAAATATCTGGAAACACCCCCGCCTTTGTGCCCAGGCGCTCCAACAACTGCCTTACTATTTTATACCAGGAATCAGACACTGGACATGAAGAATACTACAGCTGTTGACTCACCTACAAAATATTCTATGTTCCACTTTATAGTTACAGGCTTACAACAACTGAAAGAAGAAAAAACTTGTGAGAAATTAAGCTAACATTAGTAGCGACATTCACAGAAAAAAAGCTCTCACTTGAAGGGGCAGGTGCTTATGTTACATGCTCTTAGAAGGGAGAATGGTAGTTTGCTTCCAACTTGATCTCATGAACAACCTTAGATTCCCAGGACAAATCCATCCAAAAGTGCAGATATCAACCTTGGAAGAAGACCAAGTTTGAACTGAGCTGTGAGGGACAATTTCTAAAAGGAAGCACTGAGCTTGTCCTGACAGCTAAATATTGCCTTTGGGTAAAAACCCAAATGCCACATAAATTCAAAATTTAGGAAGTTGCTACGAACTAAAGACAAATGCAAAGAACGGCCTGAGCTTAAGCAACTCTAAGCAAGTGCTGCTGGGTAAGAAAGAAGATGAGGAAGGATTCACAAGAAGTTCTGTCTCAGCAGCTGCTGCAGTTACAGGGGGAGGCTGAAACACCTAGGCTGTTTCAGGAGCAACACCTCTGCAAAAAAAAACATTTTAAATTATTTACTCTAATTTAAAACCCCACCTTTCTTCTTCCAAAGGTTTTACCCCTTTACTAAAGCAGGCTGGGGACTGGGTGAGAAAAGGAAAGAAACCAGAGCACACTTTTCCTGCCAGAGGAGGGCTCTGAGGAGCCACGCACCAGCTGAAACGCTCCTGAGCCAGACCCCGAGAGCGGGAGGTACGGGAGGCTCTGGAAAGCTGAACAAGTGGGAGTAGGGAGTATTCAAAATGTGTCACACGTTAAAAAGAGAATTACATCACGGGAAAAGCAGTTTTAAGCCATTTGTTTTACTCTGGTTTCTGATCAGCCTCTCGGAAGGGGGGAGAAGGGGGGATGGGACAAGGGAAACGGGCGTGAAGACGCGAATGTCACCGCCTCGCTCACTTCAAACCCGCGCAGATGGGGCTGAAACGAGACCGACCCACCCACGGCGGAGCACAGCGAGCCGGCGGCGGGCCCGGGACCGCACGGCGAACGCCTCCAGCCGGTCCGTGGGAGGGAGAAACGCCACGGCGAGTGCGCGCCGGTCCCCCTGCCCCCGCCGGCGGGACGGAGGCTGCGGCTCCCCGGGGGAAGGGCCGTGGTGCGTGGGCGCCCCGCGCGTGGGGTGACGGCGGCCCGGCGGGGGAGGAGGCCGGGACCGGCGCCTCGAGAGGAAGGAGGGGGTGGCGAGGCCTGGGCCCGCAGAGCGCGCCCCGGGGTGGTGGTGGAGGTGGTGCCCGGAAAGAGTGGAGGAGCCTCCCGCGGGAAGGGAGGCGGCGGGGCCGGCCGCGGCGGGGCGGGGCGAGGCCTCCGGGAAAGATGAGGGGAAGGGCCCGGGCCCCACCGGGGTGGGGGGAGCCCGACCAAGGGGCAACCGGCTCAGACCGGAGAAGGACCTCGGGCACGGCCCGGCCTTACCTCCCTCGCGGCGGCAACTCCTGCCTCGCCTGCTGGGAGCGGCGCGGAGCCCAAGCCCCTCACACCGGACGCCGCTGCCCGCGGGTAGGGAGGCGGCAGCCGAGCTCCCCCCAGCCCCACACTCCCGGCCCGGCCCCGCCCGCCTGGCCCCGCCTCGCCACCGCCATTGGCCCAGCCGCGTCTAGCCGGAAGACCCCACCTCCCCCAGGACCCCTGGCAGCCAATCCCCAGCGACCACCCCTTCGCCTTAGCTACCGGTCTTAAAAAAAGGGGCATGGCCGCTCCCTCATTGGCTGAGATTTAACCCATGCCTTTAGCTTTCTACTGGCTCCCACGACTTGCAATCTTCTTCCTCCGTCTTTCTGATTGGCGTGCTTCAAGGCTACGGGAGCACGTCGCCCGCCTGCTGCTCGAGTTTAGCAGCTGCTCAAGGAAACGGGATTGGCCGCGGGGGGTAGGTTGCCTCTTCTCATTGGCCGCCGGGCAGCAGGAATCCCCTCCCCTGTAACGCCGACGTGATGACGCAGCAAGCGGCCTGGCCTGGTTCCCAAGATGGCGGCGCGCAGGGCGCGGAGGCTGCGCTGTCCGTAGAGGCTCCGCGCTCCGCTGAGGTTTCCTCTCCCGCGCGGCCGGTGAGTGCGCCGGGGCCGCGGGGCGCCCAGGGCCGGGGCCGCCCGCCTTCCTGGGCCTCCCGCTGGCGAGCCCCGGGGCCTGGGGAAGAGGAGAAGAGAGCGGGGAGGCCGGGGCGGGGAGCGAGCGCCTCCCCAGGCACCGGCAGCTTCGTCTGCGGCGGGCGGGCCGCGGCGGGAAGGAGCTGAGCGGCTCCCGCCGGTTCGGGGGATGGACGGGACGGAGCTGGGCTCTCGGTCGGCCGGCTCGTGTAAGGTAGAGGTTAAAAAAGCCGGGACCGAGCTCCCGGAATCTTCTGTGTGTCAATGGGGCGCGTGGAAAGGCGGAAGGAAAACTTTCATTATTCTTTTTACTCGTGACTCTTTGGATCGGGATGCTTGAGGGGGTTGTTTCGGAGTTGATGGGTTTTATTCCCGGTTTTGTATTTGGAAATATGTTTGCTGCTTATAGAAGCAGGTCTCGTCGCTTGGTCGATTGGGTCTTAAAACTCTTTAGAACGTTAGGAATGGAAATTGCTTCTAAAGAAAAAGAACAGTTCTAAAACCAGCACTTTCTTGGTAGACACGGTGGGAATGTGTGCTCCTGGGACAGAGCTAATTGTTTGGCTCTGGAAATTCTTTTAAGTAGCCATTTATTTATTTGTGACGCAGTTTGGATTGGTCCATCTCTGGTACCATTAGTTGTGAAGGTTCTTCCAAAACCAACATGGAACAGAGACGGTTTTGTTTATTCTGAAAAAGGGAAACTTTTTGAAGTTGAGCATGATGATGATTGCAGGCATCGTTTTTTTGGCAGTTCATGTGATCCTTCTTCCTTTTTCAGAAGGGAAACATCTGGAAAATTAACAGCTTAATTTTAAGAGTTTCAGGTTTGGGTCTTCCTTTGACTGTTTTGCTTAGAACAAGTGTATTGCATCATACGTTAATCACAGTTTGTTGTGCAAACCTTTGCAGAGGACTGTAGTAATTTCTGCATAGTATCTATAGTTTATTGAATTATAGTATGAGTAGTTTTGTGCCTGGAAGAAATAAAGACAGCAGGACGGACTTCATTCTCGCTTTAAATTGAGGCATGACTGAACATCAGTCACAACTCAAACACCAGAAAGGTATCTACAGAGCCTTGTGATATGAATATGCATGTGTAAAGTACTGATCAACACAGGAGAGTAGCACACGCTTCGAGTGTAATCAACTGCCTTGTTTTGGGGATGATTTTAGATGGCACTTTATCCTAGAGACTCAATGTCTTAATCTTGATATGTGAAAAAACACAACTTCTATTACACTTTTTTCTTCAATTAATGGTTGTATAGACCATTTGACAAAGTCTTTTGCCAGATGGTTGCTGCTGTCTTAACACCCAGGGGTATTTGGGAGACCAACTGGGTATTTAAATTGCCATTCAAACTGAACTGAGCAATGTGTTTCCTAGTTATGAATAGTGAGTTGCTTTCTCCCCTCCCCACAACTTTTTAAATCTTGCTGCCACCATCACTGGGTTGTTTTTCCTTATTTTGTGGATGAAGTAGGTTAAAGTTGTTGTGGTAAGAAGCAGCAGATACTGTTGATAACGCATCCTTGAAGTTTCTTTATTGAGCAGCTCATAGCAAAGATAACTGATGTCTCTTTCTTTGAATTAAATTTGCAGTGTAAGGGGAAGATAAGGGCAGGGTGAAATACTGGTTGTCTTTGAGCATGGAAAAAGTTAAATACTATTCCTCTTTCCTCATCTTTGAGCATGGTGGGGGGATGAAAGGGGGAGTCCACTCTGTAAGTAAATCACTTTTTCATTTCTTAAAGGTTCTGAAGCGACTATCTGAAGATTTCCTTTTTGAAAATTTAACAAGCAAGAACAATTCTGTTTTAATAAATGAAGGAGAATAAAGAAAATTCCAGCCCTTCTGTAAACTTGGCAAACCTGGACCATACAAAGCCATGTTGGTACTGGGATAAGAAAGACTTGGCACATACACCATCCCAGCTAGAAGGGCTTGATCCAGCTACTGAGGCACGATACCGCAGGGAGGGGGCCAGATTCATATTTGATGTGGGAACACGTTTAGGGCTGTATCCTTTCAACCCATGTTGATATGAAATGTCTTTATGAATGGGGATTTTCAGAATAAAGTGTGCAAGAAATATGATGTGCTTAGTTAGCTGTTCAAATGTTTCTTAATCATTAATCAAAAATGTTTTGGAATTCACTTGTCTTTTGCTGTAATGTGTTCCTACACTGTTTTTATCCGTTCATTGGATAAAAAAATTTTCAACTGAACTGCTTTGGCAACAGAGAAGTAAGGGGATACAGATTTTCCAATTAAGGATAACTTTTGGCAGTTATCAAACTTAGTCTCTTACTACATGAATCTGCATAACTTCTCAAATTGTGAATTTTGCATTAATTTTTCTACATATTTTGCCTCTGAGACTTCTAACCTCTACCTCCCCGGTCTTGTTTTTGGTGTCTTTTTTGGGTTTTTTTGGTTTGGGATTTACAGCTTCGTATGAATTAGTAAGTTGTCCCCGCTGTCCCACTCTCTCACAGACTGCCAATTAAACTTTTTGCTTCCTGTATTTTTATGCTTTTTTTTAAGCTCCTCAGTTTTTTTGTTTAATAAAACCTGGTGAATATGAAATTTTACTCTTCTCCTTGAGGAAAAGAGTAAAGAGAATGTTCAGATTTTATTTGCATTTGTAGTTGTGAATAGTTAGTAAGCTTGCTCTGCACCAACACTTTAATGTGAAGTGATAACTGTTCTCTTCCTTCCTGCACCTGCTGCTGGTTTTGACCTTCTCTGAAGCAGGTCTGGTTTAACATGAGGTTGACCTTGCGTGAATCCTCCTGTAAGCATGATCAGGAATGCGCACATTTCCAATAAATGCTTTAGGTATCAACTGCATCTGGGCTGAATCATAGTATTTGCAGTGTTTTCTAACTGACTGAGCGAACAATTACTTGAGGTACTTGTTACAGCGGAATGTTTCTTTTCCTTTGCGCATGTCTGGGTTTAAATTTGTTTTATTCCCTGTTTGAAAGTCCTTAATCTGCCCCGCAGACATTATGATACTCTAGCAACTGGAATAATTTATTTCCATCGGTTTTATATGTTTCATTCCTTCAAACAATTCCCAAGATATGTAAGTATTTACAATACTGATGATTTAATAGAGTGATTGTGCTAGCCATGGGCTATTTGAAATGATGATTTCACTTGGGTACTACTGCTGGCCACCACTCTGATTAAAAATAAGGGGTTTATCTTTTAATCATTACAGCTTAAAATACACTGTTCTTGCTTGTTTACGCATTTCTGTTTATGTTTAGAAACATATTTATGTTGACGGTGCAGTTATGTCCTGCTGATTCTATTCTTTAGGAAGAGTAGCAGCTGTAGTTCTGGCACTCCTGAATTGGCTAAAAGAAAAAAAGAAGTGTAAAACCATCGTAAAACTGCTTGACAAACGGTGCTGAACCAGGCCAAATTTGGCTTTGGGTTTCTGACCTTTAAATAAAGTTGCATAAAACAGACAGTCATCCAAGTTCTGTATTTTTCCTTTGAGAAAGTCAAAGTTTAAATTAACACTGTAGTAAAATTAGAAATTAATCTGCTTATTAAGTCTTTCCTGGGAAGCTTCTGCGGTACTTTTAATGGAAACTGACAGTGCTTTTACAATGTGATGCTGTATTGCATATCTACATGCAGACAACTGTTTGAAAGCACTTTCTTTTTTAGGTGACAGGAGCCTGTTGTCTCTTCCTAGCAGGAAAAGTTGAAGAAACACCTAAGAAATGTAAAGATATAATTAAAACAGCTCGTAGTTTGCTAAATGATGTACAGTTTGGACAGTTTGGAGATGACCCAAAGGTAAAAATACTCATGTTGAAATTGATTTCATCCTATTGTACTCCAGCAAAGCGACATACATTCATTGAAGCACTGGCTGATTTTCAGTTGTTCTAAATTAGATTATGTGGTGAGCATACATTTTTGGCTTTTTTGGCTAATGTGATCAGTAACTGCAAAAATAATTCTTACTAATACAAGTAGCTTTGGGACCCTACTGGATAATTCATTGTATAAAAAGTTTACATTTGATTTCATGTAAATTCTTATGTCATTTTGCAAATTCAGGTAAGTTTGAGTGATTCCAGATTTGAGTGTTTCTTGCTAAAAATGTCATCAGGACATAAATCGTATTTGACAGTCTTGATGTCGTTTTAGGAAGCAATTAATAGCAAAACTAAAGAAAGAGAACTACATCTCAAAAGTGTTGAGAAGTTTCCTGTTCAGAGTATTTGACTTTGCAAAACTACACTTCTCTCAAAATTTGCTTATTATAGATAGCAGAAGGAACTGAAACTCAGGAGAGAAATGATGTGATGAGAGCTTACCTTTTTGTTGTGATTTTGCATATTGGGCACTTCTATGCTTGATCTGGTTCAGTTCTTTCCTCCATGGAGGAAAAGGAATTTTAAGCACCACATTTCCTCTCCTGCCCCAAATAAATGTGAACAAAAAGTATCTGGGTTTAAAATAATGTTTGAAGCTGGAGAGATTTCTGTTCTCCTTGGAGACAAACCCTTATTAAGCAGAAGTAGACAAACACATTTGCCTGGAGATGCTCTGTAGTCACACTTTATACCAGCATAAAATATTTGTGAGTAAAAGAGGGGAATAATATTGTGGTTGCCTTGTTACATTCTCCAGGAAGAAGTGATGGTCCTTGAAAGAATCTTACTACAAACAATAAAGTTTGATTTGCAAGTGGAACATCCGTACCAATTTCTTCTCAAGTATGCCAAACAACTCAAAGGTAAAATATTACAGGGTAAGGCAGTAATGCCTGTTATTAATTTTCAGAACTTAATTTACACTAGCAGTGGAAGAGTATTCTATTCCATACTGTTTGTCCTTCCTAATAACTTTATTCCTTACAACTTTTCTGGTTGTTTTTCAGGAGACAAAAATAAAATTCAAAAACTGGTTCAAATGGCATGGACATTTGTCAATGACAGGTAAGATACTTCTGGGAAACCTTTTGAAAATGAAATAGTTACTGTTGCTTTATTCTGGGATTATATATTTCTTTGACAAATGCTTTTTATGTTTTCTGCTTGCTATATGTTTACTTGATCGTGTTCATCAGTTTTTTTCTTTCCATCATTCCCATGATAGTTCCATTGAACGGGAATCTAGGATGAGTATAGAAATAGACCATTAAGACCTTTGCAGTTTTGTGGTAATGATTTGTTGCTGCAGTAAAAAAAAAAAAAAAAAAGTTACTGTTTGAGCGGGCCAAACCGAATTATGGACCTCTAGGACAGAAGCTGGTGTCTTGCCCAGTCTGAGACATGTGGCACATTCTGCGAAATTGCTTCCCAGTTCCATTATGTTGGTCAAGTTTGTTTGTTTTTTAAAGTGATATTCTAGTGATTGTAAACTAGCCATTACATTCAGTGAGGAATACAGTTTTAACGCTAGATCTACAATTTCTTGAATAATGGATTTGCAATACAAGGATCGCATCAACTAGCAGGAGTGTGTGTAGAAGCACTTTTCGTATGTAGTGTGGTATTGAAAAAAAAAAACCAACAAAACACTTTAGTCTTGTTAATGAGGATTCTACAGAGATGGGGAAGCTAATTCACCAAGGACGGTTAAATGCAATTTTTCATTTCCATAGCAAACCCTTAAGAAAGTGTTGTAAGTGGCCTGACTATTTAGAAGTGCAAAGTACGTTGCTTTCAGTCATACCTATAGAAGTAGAACACCATTAAAGAAGAGGTGCACTTTTATTCGTATGCCTAGTGTGAAGTAGCCCAGTGTGGGTCCAAATTCTGTAGATATCACCAAAACTCTCCAAATTAATTTGAGCAAAAGGTCACTCAGCATATTTGAATGTCAAGAGATGTTTACTTCAGATGCTGTCAGTCTTGCACGTGGTGATCTTACAGGCTTGACTGTCACTGTTAAGTTTGTCAGGGAAAACTTTTGTTATATATCCATCAAACTATAGACACTACTGTACTTGGAATTAGATGGTGTTCAATAATTCAAGAAATTTAATAATTAAAGAAAATGTACTTCAGGAAGACAGTAGTATGAAGTTGGATTGATTGTTTCAAATAATACTTATCTCTGTTCTTGACAAGCTGCCATATTAGAAGTGTACTTGTTTTCTGGGATCCTGGTGAAATGATTCTGTTCTTTGCACTACAGGCCTTTAGAGTAGGGGCTTCTGTTCTTACGCAGCTGCAACACACCCCCAAGTGAATTTCATGAAAGTAGCAATAAGAAATCAGTGACACTATTTAAGTATCCTATTGTAGCCCACTGGAGAGAAAACCATTTTAAACCGCTGTCTAGGCTACTGTTTTGATGCATTTAAGGACACAATAATGAATTTGTTGGTGAATTTGCAGAAACTGAGCTGGCTAGCTGGATCTAAAATTCTTTAAGCAGATGCCATGTCACAGAATCTATGAAAGAAAAAAAAATTAAAAGGGGAAAAATGCAATTTAAAATTAGTATCGAGAAACAATAACTTTGATTTAGACAGGAACTTACTCAGTTAATATCAATAATACCAATAATATTTTAACATGAGCTTTAACAGAGGCTATTCAAGAGATAACCTTTTACAGCCTGATCTAAAACTTGCATCATGCTTGACAAGTTGCTTTACAAGTTCATGTTGGCTGTTCTCTGGGGGTTTATTTTGGTACTTGTTTACATTTTATTGAAAAACGCTTGGAAATTCTAAAATCCAAATGTGGACATCATTCCCTAACTGGTGCAGTGCAGTGAGAGCACACGAATGCTGTATTTAGTTAACACTACAGGTGAGACTAGAGTAGAATATAGCTGCCCATGCTTGGAATATGATGCTGTCTTTTCCCTCCTCTTCCACATCCATATAGTGTTAGGTTTTCTATTTTTAAACCCCAAACTTGATGTGCCTATGTGCTGTATTGCTTCTGTAGACATAGGCCCTCTGTATTATCTGTGTAAAATTACCTTGTTTCGCTATAGCAGTAGTGCAGAAACAGTTTAGTTTTGTGAACTCTTTTGTTTAACAAGGCTCTTAATTAAAATTGTCGAAGATGTTGAAGTGTGGTGGGATTCTATACCATTAGTTATAGATGTCGTACAGTAAAGTTTTTTGCTTTGACAATCAGAATTATCTTCAGGGTTGTGTTTTGTTTTGTTTTTTATACTCCAGTCTCTGCACTACCCTGTCACTGCAGTGGGAACCTGAGATCATAGCTGTTGCAGTTATGTACTTAGCAGGCCGTTTGTGTAAGTTTGAAATACAGGAATGGACATCAAAACCAATGTACAGGCGATGGTGGGAGCAATTTGTCCAAGATGTTCCTGTTGATGTTCTGGAAGGTATGAAAAACACTTGCCACAAACAGAAAAGTATTTCCTTTAACTGTGTTGTCTAGGTCATTGGTGAATGCAAATTGCTTTCTATGTGGGTTTTAGTCAAAACAACTGTGTATATAGCTCAGGACATACATGTTATTCATTAACCAGGTTTTTAGTTAAACTTACAAGACTGGCTTAGTCTAGCAGCATCTTTAGTTATCATGATTAGTCTTCTAGTCAGTATTTGCTTTACTACTTGTTTAGTTTATAACACAGCTAATTAACTGCTAACTTGTCATGGTGTGTGTTTTCTTTTTTTTGTTTGTTTTTTTAATGATTCCCTTCTCCTCATTTCAAATAAGCAGCTCCACGAATGCTGGAACTAATGGAGCCTGGTTTCCAGTGGTTTTCTCATTGATGGTTGACCTCTTTAACCAAATTATACTAGGGCTGCAGTCACATTTTGTGGTGTATCACAACTGAGGAGTAGATAATAGGGGATGAGTTATGGATCTTTTTCATCGATATAGATATCTTAACACTATTCCCTTTTTGTGTATATATTGCTTGTATTCAGCTGCTGCTTGCCCTCTTGAGAGGCCCTCAGGAAGTTCATAAAATAAAGCAGGTCCTCTCTTGAACCTTGTTAAGTAAATTGTGGTTATATGGCTGCTAATTTGTCTTTATAATAAAAGTTTTTACTAACTTACCTGGTGCAGATGTTAGGATAAGCGAACTTCTAGTTCCATAAATTGCTGTAGAAACTTTCCTTAAAAATTGATGCTTGTCACAGTCTGGAGTTTGGCTCTAAGAAGGTTCTAAACAAAACAGTATGTGTTGCTGTTCAGGTGGTTTAGCCTTTGTTGCTCTTTGAACCTCCAAGTTCAAGCAGTTCTGGTGATTTCTGAAATGGTTACTTGCTCTGTTTGTATTGCGGCTTTTTTCAGAGTTGGTTCAGATCGATCTCTTTTGAATCCCTGTCGAAGAGGGTTATAGCATGGGAGTCTCTTCAGTTTCTGCTACTGTGTCAGTGAACGTTCGCTGAAAGAACTCATGTAGCTTTTCTATGGAGGTTTTCTTTTACCCGAGTGCTGCTCTTGAGCCTGGCTATCAATTGGTCCTACATGTTTTCTGACAGACTTTTAGCTCCCAGCATTTTGGAAGAAGAACTTAGTACTAGTCCTTTGCTTAGTTTCCTGAAACTTTTTTGACTGGCCTTAACTTGATGCATATGTTTTAACATATAATCTTCTTTTACTCATTTTCTTACTATATTACTATCCTGTTTTTCCACTGTTACCTGGTTCTCCAAGAACACAGTAATGACACATGGTATGTTAATACCAAGATACTTTGTTTTTCTTCTGCAAGGTATGAATATAGATCTACGTATTGTTTAGCATATGCAGAAGAAAGTCAGAAATGCAAGTATAAATTGAAAAAGTCTGGGTTTAAAAAATAAAATCTTTGGTCATTATAACAACGAGTGATGTTTACAGTAAGTTTTTCCAAAGTTGATGTCCAGTAAAAAGATTTCTGTGTGTTAAAGGTACACTGGTACATTATGGGTATATAATCTTTTGGATTTTATTTTTTTTTTTAAGACATCTGTCATCAGATCCTGGATCTATACTCACAGGGTAAACAGCAAATGCCTCATCATACTCCTCACCAGCTGCAGCAGCCACCATCTCTTCAATCTACACCCCAGGCCCCCACGGTACAGCAATCGCAGCAATCACAGGGCTCAGAACAATCACAGACGCAGCAGCAAAAAGAGTCGCAACAGTCAGCACAACAACAGCAGCAACAGCAGCAAACACAAGCGCAGCAATCTAAAAAGCCCTCTCCCCAGTCAAGTCCTCCTAGGCAGATTAAAAGACCAGCAGTAAGTTGAACTTTGAACTTGTATTTTCCTTTCAGGTTGATCTGACATCCGTTTGATTTAAAGGCTGTGGTGTGCAGCAGACTTGTGTTTGCTTTAAGAAAGAGGCTGGTGATTGACTTTGTATGGTAGATTTCTGTTGGTTATTTGGTAAGTGTGTTAGTGTAGAGCAAGCTTTACCCTTTTGGCACAACACATTCTCATTCCACTTGAGGCAAAACCGGTGGAGAACCTTTTAAGTCAGTGTGAGCTATTAAGGTTCTAACTCTCTTTGTGGTTCTGTGCTATGAAATTTTGTTGGTTTTGCTGTTAAGCAGGTTTGATTTAGGGAAGGTCTCTTGTGCCATACCTGAATGTAGAGTTGTGCACAATGCTGATGAAGACGTCATTTGACCTTCTGGTCTTTGATTACAAATTTAAGAAAATGGTGGCTTCCCAAAACCATGTCAAAATTCTTAGAAAAGTTGTCTTTCAAAATAATCTGATAACAATAGAAGCCTATAAATGCATCATACATTAAAGCCTCACTTAGCCTGTTTTATCACCTCATAATTGAAAATGAGAAAGTACATCAGCAGTTGGATAATATCACAAGTACTCTGAGTGCTTTTCCACAGTCATCAGGTCCAAGTGAAGCTTTCAGACCTTAATCTAAACTTTCTGTGTTTGGCTTTTTTGGTTTTTTTTTTTGTTTTTTTTCCACTTGTAAGTTATCAAGAAAGAAAGAAAGAAAGTGTTAAAGTGTAACCCAAATCTCCTTGTGTGTACTTAGTAAGAAAAGTGTTTTCAGAGAAAAATCTTTGGAACTGGTCCATTTAGGAAGTAAATTTGGTACAGCTTTTATAGATTTTGCTCTAACTTGTAATTAAAATGCATGCCCAAACTAGAGAATAGACATCAAAGGAAAGGAGAAAAAAAAAAAAAAGGAAAACAGAAAGAAGCAACAAATGATGAAATGAAATGGAAGAGTACAGCATCTTCATGATAGCAGCCTCCCAAAAAAAAGAGAAAAATGCAATTCTGTAAACCCTTGGTCTTTTAGTTACAAGATATAGCCTACTACTAGAGTAAAAAAAACTACGCTGAAATGTATAGTTCTTGCACTGAACTTCAGAGTTGTTCAGGATAGAAAGCTGATAAAAAATCAGCTTGAAAACTGGTAGATCTTTTTATAGGTAGTATGCATTTCTTTTCATCATTTTTCTGCCATCAGCACACCCTCAGCTTGGGTTGTCAGATCGTTAGTGCAGGGAACTCTTTTCTTGCGTAGGACGGTTTGGCACATCAGAAACTGTAAATAACAATTTCAGGTTTTTTATGTGTATCAATCTGATTGTAAGTTGTTATGAATTTTTCATTCATGTGAAGGCTCTGCCTCTACAGTACTAATGATTTCACCCCATCCCATGTGTTATTGAAGTACCTCGTGGGAAAAAAGAGGTGCCTTTTGCACGGATAGTATCTGTCGTTCTTTAAGAATCGCCTCTGGTCAAGCCCTCAGATCAACGTGCCTTTTCTTAAAATTAAGAGTTTGAGATCCACCACCTAATAATTAAGGAAGTAAATAGTACAGATAAAAAGCTGAGTCCCGATACACTGTAGGCATCCAGAACAAATATAACATGAAGGGTGACTCACAGGAGGAGTTTTGTAGACCAGCACGATAAGCAAATGTGCTTTCTGAAATAATTCTTTCTCCAGAAAGCAGTCTAGGAGAACAAGATGTGTAGTGTTTGAAAGATCTACTTGGCGCTTCTGAAATGTTCTTCAGTCAGATGTACCATAAACCTTACATAAAATGTTTGCCTCCTTCTATAAATAGGGTTTTGCATCACTCCTCCTTTGGCTTGTACGGAACATAAATACACTTTGCTCCTGGAGGCCAGATTTTCCATTTACATGAACACTTACAACTCCATTACCTTCTGCTGAGCCAAGATACTTTCAAGCAGCTGAGGCATCAGCCCATGACTTGCAGACCCATACCAGATGTCAAAAGCATCTGCACATCCTCTGCATCTCTGGTGGTGAAGATCACTTGAAAGTTCAGTTGACTTCACTAAAAATATGCTGGTGAATCATTAGATGTAAATAGTATATTTAGTTTGATCAAACTGAAAATTGTGAGGGGGATTGATTTTAATACATATAGAAATGGCACTAGAAGAACAGTTCCACTGTGGTATGGATTGAGCTTATTATGAAAGTATTAAATTAGCATGCTAATAAATTGGTAATGTTGACTCTGGAATGTCTTGACTGGAGTAATACAAACTACAAGGCAGTAGAAGGACCAAAAAAAAAGCTCAACTGTATTTTAGCAGCTGCCATTATTAGAGAAGTTATTTAGATTCTTACAGGCTTTGGTTTTGTTGCTTCTTGATACTTTTTGTTGTTGCTGTCGCTTCTTGATTTTATTTTTTTTTAGCATAGATACAGTTTAAACTTACATTTATTTTTATTTCACATGAGCTGTTTGGCTCCAGTTGCTTGTTCTGGCCTAACAGTATACCTCAATTACGTTATTTTCTGAACATCACTCCATGTTAACAAATGTACAGAAACCTAATTGATTGTCCCTTGAAGTGATCAACTGACTTCACAGAATGAGTGTTTTTTGGAGATGTTGCAGGTAGTGCTTCTGTTATAAAGTGCAGGGAGATCTGATGTTTGCGTTCAGTTTTACAGACAAGGAATTTAGTGCTAGAAAATCAAGAAAAGACTGCCCAAGCAAAATGAAGGCAGCAGATGAGTCTGAGAGAGTCACCAAGGAAAGTATGTATGTTTGGAATGGGAAGATAAAGATTATCCTTAAAAAGCAGCTGGAAGGTGGCTCAAGGTGAATTGAAATGTCTATCAAAGGAATATAAGAATGAGGTAGCCTCGAGCAGACCTTGAGTACTTTTCTACACAGCAGAAATCTTGAGAATATCCATCAAAATGTAAGAAAAATTCATTGTTCAAATTGAACTGAAATGCAAGTCCATTCTTGCTGCAGAAAGTAAAGCGATGATAACTGAGCAACAATTGATGAAGGTAAAGCCACTAGAGGTAAATAGTCCCTTTAAAAAAAATCCTTTCATTGAAAAGACAGAGAAACTATGTACTGGATCCCTCTGACTTTTATTATTGATTCTACATACATTTGTAACTAAGCTTGTTGTACTTAAAATTTCAGTTAAGTTTCCTTTTTTTCTCAAAGACCATCAACTAACCATCTCAGACTAAGTAAAATGGAAGGATTTTTCTTAATCCCTTGTCCGTGATTCTTTAACAAAACAAAAAAGCAACAACAACAGCAACAAATTTGCAATTGGAAGGATGATGTGAGGTTTTGTGGGTTTTGCTCAGTATGCATGAATTTTCTGGTGTAACATTTTACACCAGATGGCTTTTATACAGTGCTTTCCATCTGAAGGCTTTTGAAATATTTTACACCGAGCAACACTTCCACTGCTGTCCTTTCCCTGTGAATAAAACCTAAAGGCCTGAAGTGATTTTGGCAAAGGTTGAATGACAGATTAAAGGAGAATTGGGAACAGAGGCAAAGTCTCTTGCTTTCAGCTTAGTGAGCAGTATAGCAGGCCATGATGTATGTGCAGTGGATGGTAAATAAACAAGATGTCATAATCAACAGTGACAACAGCGGGAAATGCTTTATCCAAAATAGCTACTATTATATTTTTTCAGTCTTTTCATTCTGCAAGTTAAATTGTGCTTTCCCAATGTGATTTGACATTGTTCAGTGTGTCACGTCTGTCTAAAGAGATGGGATATTGTTGGCCTCCTAATAAAATTATAGGAACAAATAAAGGGTTTGTCCTGCCTCCTTTTAGGGGAGGGAGGAAGAAACTGGTTCTGAGTTGGAAACTGGTTCTAGTTTAGTCAGATCTGTACAAAAACTCTTCAGCAGGCTCTAAGTTGTTTCCTATTTTGCTCTCTTGTTACCATTTTAATATGCTTTATGTTTTGCAGTGGTCTTATTTCAATCTTTTTTCTTTTTTTTTTGATAGGCTGTATCTCCAAAAGAAGAAACAAAGACATCAGGTGAATGTTAATGCTCTATTCATATTGCTTTCGTTTTACTGTTTTAACCAGAATAAGTCGTTTGCTACCATGTCCTTAGTTTGTTTGCTTACAGGCTTGGCAGTTCTATTCTGATCCTAATAGTGCATCTTTAAATATATACTGCAACTATTTTTATAATGTTCCTAACTGCAAAACTTGAAAAAAAGAGTGTAACTGGTGCACCAAGAGTCCCTTAATACAGTCTGTTCAGTAGAAGTCAAACTCAAAGTAGAAGCTACACTATTCAGCTCTCAACTTAAAAACTCCATCATTTGGAGTAGTTCTTCAGCAAGCTGTGGGACCTTGAAGTGACTGAAGGTACCATGTCTTTAAATAGCTGAACTAATAAGTCTGTTGGTAATCAGTGGGATTTGTAATTGGTTGTTGGCATGGCTGCCAGTAAAAGGCATTTTGTATCTATATATATAGTCTAGATTAAGAAATACTTTGCTGCAGTGGTCACATCTAGTTCTTTTTGTTGGTTTGTGTGTGTGTTTTGTGTTTTTGTGGGTTTTGGTTTGGTTTTCATTCTGCTAATTCGGAACCATGTATTTGAGGATAGCTGGGATGTGATTCTGTAACCTTTTCTAAGTTTGGCACTTCTCCCTCTGGCTCTGCAGATAGATTCCAGAGAGCTGTTTATTCTCCCTCCTCTCTCCTGTGCAATTGCAGTTTTGTTTGGTTTCTAGACACGTTCCCCTCTCAGTGCATAGTTCAGCTTCTCTTGAGATTTGTTTGAACTATTTATAAGTTACAGTTTTGTGCTAGAAGATGTATATGTCCTCGTTTGCACATTCATAGTGTTATTGGAACAATTTGTCTCTAGTTATAAAATACATAGCTTGAATTTGTAGGCATGTGGTCCTTTGGAAGATGTGGGTAATACTTGAAGCCACTTTATTTATACAGAGGTCTTGATTTTAGTTTTCTTTATTAAACATACACAGTGTATAGGATTTCCACTGTACTTTTGTATAGTGTAATACATGATATGATAATCATTAGTGTGAGACTAGTGATGGACTTTGGAAAATATTGCAGAGCAATAGCCAATTAGGCATTTCCAAATGTTTTTTAGAACCACCACCACCATCTAAAATTCCTAAAATTGAAACTTCACATCCACCAATACCTCCTGCACATCCACCTCCAGGTAAGTTTTTATGTTCTAAACCAAATTTACTCCTGCAGTTATTGTCTTGCTTTTCATTCAGAGGGTGGTAGCAGTGTCGGGGGAAGAATTGTTGCCTTGATTAATCAGCTTGGCAAGTAAAAGCATTAGGTAGATAAGCTGCAAGAGGAATTTCATCTTAGTAGCACAGGCTTTTCCAGACAGAAGCAAAAAACTTATAATGGAAACATGAATATGCTAGGTGGACAAAGGCCAAATAAAGCTGTGACTGTTAAAGGCCTTGAAGACTAAAACTAATTGTCACTAGCAGGCAAAAAGGGACTTATGTTCTCAAAAGAATGGCAGATGCCATATTATATTACTAGAGTATCTTCTAACTGACCTATAGAAGTCTTCCATGTAGAAATTCTGCAGGTATGTAACTTCTGGACAGTAAGGGGGATACTTTCTTTGCTGTGTCCCAAAAGAGGACTTGCATCTGCTAGAGAACTTTAACACTGTGCACATGCCTTACGCTTGCAAAATAAACTGTACTGTTGTAAAAATGTGCTTCCAGCACCTTGATGCATTAGCTGTCCTTCCAGTGACCCATAAATATGACATAAATATTTTACAGAGCAAGGTCCATAAAGTAACTGTAAGATGACAGCTTCTAACAGGGAATTACAAGAGAGAAAAACAGTGCTCTGAAATATAGTGCAACTATTTTTTCCCATTTCTTAAAATCTAATTAAGAATGAAGGGGTTCTTCTAAATATCACGTTCGTTATTCCTTCAGTTGTTAAATCTTGAATGCACATCTTGCCTTGTTAATGATTCTGGAAATGAGCAAATAGGGAAGTTCCTGTCTGCTATAATTCATGAGCTGGAAGTCATTGAAATCATAGGTACCACAGCCAGCATCCCCACCTTGCATGATCTAATTATGTAGATGTCCTAGGTGACAATTTTGCTGTTAAAATTATGACTGCTTAGACAAGGTAAATCCTATTTAGGCAGATAACAAATCTGTTTCTTACCTAAAATTTTCCTCTTAGAATTTGCTTATACAAGCAAATCATTGTATAAGCACTGGAACATTTTAAGAACCATCTTTAGAGGCCAACTCTTGTCCTTTGGGGCTCTGAGGAAAAATCAAGTGAAAACTAAGAATTTTTATTGACCAAGTGAACAGAAGTACTAGAAGGTGGATTTACTTCAAATTATGTTTAGCATTGGCAGTTTACTTATTGGAAATGACTGCTCTGTATTTGTTTCTGAATAACTTCTCTTACTGAACAACATTGTAGATGCCTTTATATATACAAGCAAGACGGATGTCAAGATGCCCTAAACTCTTTATTGTTGGGCATTTTAATACTGACTGTTGCTGAGATGTTGCCATTAGGTCAGTCTTCTTGTTATGGTATTCTTTTATAATGTCTGAAAAAAAATAATTAAGATTCTTATTTAAAGAAACGAGCCAAGTATAATTCTGTACAATTCTGACCATTTTATGAACTTTCCCAGACTGTCAGGTACTGAGGTCCCTGAAACTAATAAGTGGAACAAAGCTGACCAGATTTCATGTCCCAAGCAATCTATTGCACTTACCCTCCGGTTTACTTTTTTCTTTCATTTGGTAAACAGGTTTAGAACTGAGTGTTAAAGACCTGAGACTTTGGCCTGTATTCTCAAATAGTATTTCCCAACATGAAAGGCAAATGCAGTGCAGAGGGTAATCCCAGGCCACCTGGAGTATAAGAGGTAGAAGAGAGGCCTGGACTAAAGAAGGTTGAGGCACTGATCAAAAGATTTTTTTTGGCATTTTGGGTCCCATGACGTTTTAAATCTGCGAGTTGTGATTCTGTCCATTCAGTCTGCTAATTTCTGCTGATTGTAGAACAATATTAAAATTGTAAGAAAATGGTAACTAGAATGGAAGATGTATTTAACTTTTAGAATGGGAAAAGTTGAACTTGGAGCTTTGTTATGCAGCTTAGTTGTATTCTAGTGATATAAGACCTGACTCGATACCATATGGCATTCGGAGACCTAGGGAATTGAGTCCTCCTTTGATATGCTAACTGGAAGAAAAGTATAAAGTATTCAGAAGCTGTTATTGCCACTGCCCTTGAAAACAATACATGAAATTTTCTTTTCCAGAGCGCAAGCCTCCTTTGACAACTACAGTTTCCATGGGAGAGGCAGAGCAATCTACTACTGTGGACTCAGTAGATATGCCAAAGGTCCAGATTCCTCCCCCTGCTCATCCTGCCCCCGTACATCAACCTCCACCTCTGCCGCATCGTCCCCCACCCCCACCCCCCACCAGTTATATTACAGGGATGTCTACTACAAATTCTTATATGTCAGGGGAGGGTTATCAAAGTCTTCAGTCAATGATGAAAACGGAAACTTATGGAGCTTTACCACCAGCCTACGGACCACCAGCTCATCTACCATATCATCCTCATGTCTATCCTCCCAACCCTCCACCACCAGTTCCACCTCCACCCCCTACTTCATTCCCCCCGCCCAATATTCCACCTCCTACTCCGGGATATCCTCCTCCACCTACATACAACCCTAATTTCCCACCTCCGAGACTGCCTCCAACTCATGCAGTGCCACCTCATCCACCTCCGGGGCTGGGAATGCCACCAGCTAGTTACCCCCCGCCTGCTGTTCCCCCAGGTGGACAACCACCTGTACCACCTCCAATTCCACCACCTGGTATGCCACCTGTAGCAGGACTTGGACGTGCTACGTGGATGAGATAGCATGAGGTACTTTGCACGATATCCCTTTATGTTGACTAGGCAGGAGTAGGTGGCCAAAACCTACTTTGTAAAGATGAAGAGGAGGGTAATTTGTATAATTTAGATGAAGAAATGAGGCGGTGAAATGAAAATATAGCTGATCTGTTTGCAGTTTTGTTTATGGTGAGTTATATAGGCTTCTAGAGTTTAATCAGCTTTGCAGTATCTATTCTAACTTTATACATTCGACTTAAGTTTAATTCGTCTTGAGTTATTCCAGCACTCGATTACTTTGTACTGGCAAAACCAGCCATATTGGCTCAATGATATCAGTAAGAAGAAAATTTCCTTCTAGAAATCGGTGCCTAATTTTGAGTATCAAAATAGCCAGATACCGTGGAATTTCATCTATAGCAAGAAACTTCATTTTTAGTCATAATTAAAACGATGGGATGTTAAGCATAAAAGCTACTTTATTTAAGAGAGATTCTGAATGCTAGCTGACTGGAATCATTTTGAGGTGTTTGCCTTGCTGATACTTTTGGTTTGGAATGTACTGGTATCTTAAAGTATTGTATGTTTACACCTATTTGCAAATTCCTGTACATAATATATATATTTTCTAAGTGTGAAAGTCTGAATGTAACAACCTACTGTGATGTACATCCTGGTTATAAATGAGACTACTTTGTTCACATCTACCCAAATAAAATTGCTTCTGAATTTAGTGGATTTCCAGGTTTTTCATATTAGTTCAGAATGCGTAACTATGGTACTTACTGCAAGATGTTTCAGCAGTGGTCTCCCAAATCTTATTCATCAGTTTATTTAAAAAGAATGTATTTTATTCAACTAGAAGTATACACTATCACAATCAATCTCTTACTTCATTTTTACTAAAATATTTCAAATGAATGTTTTACACACATTATCAAAAAAATCTGTACTATTACTTTCCCTCCCCAAAAAAGCCAGAGTGGTTCAATAATAGGTAAAAACGCGTGCTAAGGTCTAAAGAATTTTGCTATATACACAACAGCAGGTGCTACCTTTTCCAGTTCTTTGTAAATCATATACAGAAAATATAGCAGGGCTGTCAGATCACAGGTTTAACAGAAATCAAACTTTAAACTGATTTCTAAAGCAGCACAAATAGACTTTCCCCACATTATGAAAAATATACAATTTTATCACTTTACAGTCATGCACTTCGAAAAAGATCAGTAGTACTCTTCCCCCCTAGTTTCTAAAAAGATAAAAGGTCACTTTAACACTGATTTCTTTTAGTATCTAATATTTGGATAAAAATGTGCCATTCTCAAACAAGGTTGTGCTCAGCAGACTTATCAAGGTGCAAAGAGCCAACTGAAGCTGGTTACACCACAGCATTTCAGGAACTATTATGGAAATGCCATTCACTTCAGTCACTCCAACAAAAGTGAAGGATGTGATTTTACTTCCCTTAAGCAAGCAAAGTCCGTTTGTAAACCATGGATGCTTTTTTGCCAGAGTATTGCAGAACTTGGGGCTTCACCCTTAAAGAATTTATTACTTGAACTGTTGCCCCAAATATATCAATTTAATGGCGCTATTTCAGGGGATGCTCCCTTCCAAATCAATGTACAAAGCTCTTTGGGTGGTTTCCCCTGAAGACTTAGCGCGTAGGTAAGGGAATTTAAATATGTGTATAAAACATCTTTTTAGACAACTGAGAACTCAGCACCCCAGTCATCCTGTAAAGTCTTTGAGTGTCATTTTACCCCAGGAAGACACTTAAAAGCTCAAGTGGAGCTAAGGATGAAGAGTAGCAAACCTGAAAGCCCCCAGACAAGAGCACCCCAATGCAGAGCAGTCGTGTTCTGTGAAATCAGTGATGCACAGCTTAGACTGAAGATTTGTGCTGCCAAATGGAATCTTGAAGAAATGGGATAGACTGTTGAGCTCAGCTACCGGCCACTCTGCAAAGTGGCTCTTGAGGATTTGCAGCCCTGATGGGCCTCAGTTGCAGCACTGTTGCCCTTGTAGGTGGAAAAAAATGAGCTTTGCCTCAAGTCATTGAATAGATTTTGAGAGAGATTTGATAGCGTGGAATACCTGAAAAAGAATTACATAGCTGGTGAGACTAGTAATCTGATTAGTATAGCTCTTGTTGAGAGGACCTGCTAGTCTAATACACTCCTAAAATAGCAAGCACGTCATCAAGACAACTGTCTCCAAGTGCTGGCAACATTTGCATTGCTTTAGTTAAAATTCACTAATGTAAATTAACCTTGTTCCAAACATGCTTAAATTCTTTGCTTAATCCAGTGATTAGATGCCACCAAAATTAAAACGGACTTTCAAAGCAGATAGATTAACCCTCTTTTTGACATTAGATGTTAGGGATGAATGATGCCTCTGCTTTACATCACCTTTTCTGGTATGGAAATCTCAAGGTATAAATTGTAGAGGAAGACAAGTAGCCAATGGTGCCTAGAAACACGAGGTCAAAACAAAAAGCAAAGAGGAGGAAATCTGGAATCTTCTAAAGATGCCGTGTTTTAATGGAGACAGACTCTAGACAGGCTCTTTCCAGATACACTGGATATAAATATTAGAGTTAGCTAGCTCAGCATTTGCTGACTGAGCAGTAGTAAGAAATAAACCTCTGGTGAGTGCATGTGTGTTTTGAGGTGGTTCTTGTGTTTTTTTTGTAAATAACTTACTCATCTGGACTGTTATTTTTCTACTTTTGCAATGAAATGTTGAAGTGGTGCTTACTCTTACTGGTTCCTATATATTTGGGTTGTATCCCTTCTCTGTTTTTTTACTGGTTATAGATCTCAGCTCTGACATTCCAAATTCTTCACCCAGGCAGCTAGATTATTGTATACCATGGGACCAATTACCTTTCGTAACTTGCAGCATGAGCTCCTTGATATTGTATCGATGCTCCATGTTGATACAATATCACAAGTCAGGAACTCAACTGGTAGAACAAATTGATTTAAGAGGAAGAACCTGTCCAAGCTAATTCAGCTGTCTGTAGCTGTGACTGATTCTTGCAGAGAATAAAGAGAGTGATGGTGTTTGAGGTCATTAAATCTTTGAACTAATCACTAAAATCGATGCAACTTTTGAAGAGGAGGCTTTGATCTTTTCACATGCCTGTCTCTAAAATTATTTTACACCAATTATTTTAATAACCAAGCCCCACTTCCTTGGACTATTGGGGAGGAACATCTAATAAAATACAGGGACAGCTGCTGTGACAACTTGGAAAAGAAGGGGTCAAGTTCTTACAACTATACAAGCAGCTACTCCACAATAGCAAAATATAAGTCCCATTGTTTTATATACAACCAGCAGAAGAAGGAAAAACCCACTTGTTTTGGTTCATTAACAAAAATAAAGCTTGAATGGCAGGAAGTAGTCTCACCCAACAGCCTATGTTTGTGGAGTTTTTATTCGGCCCTGTGAGGTTGTTTGGTTACCTTACACAGGAACCAGTATAGGTGAGGCATCGAGCAAGAACATTAAAAATACCCAAATCTTCCTTATGTGAAAGATGAGCTGCTCTCGAAGATCCTGTGAAAGCCGTAAGTACTGTGAGGATGGCAGTTTCCGCTGAATAGTTTTGTAGTAAAAGCTTTAGAAGAAAAGGGAATACTGGTGCGTGGCTAAGTGACTTCAGTTCGTTCACATTACGACTGCAGAAATCTTGTGTCATTTGTTCATTAAAAATAGTTCATTAACAGCTGATACGGAGTCTCAAGCCTTTTTGTTCGCTTGTGTGACGAGTGCCAGCACGCGAGGTGCAGAGCGGTACCTGTGGTTTTAGCTCGCCACTCAATATTGTACACAGCGCCTTGTGAAAACAGTTGCACGTCATTCTTCAGAGCAAGGACCTCCAAAAGAAGCGTTAGCAACTCCAGAGCCTGGCAGGCAGTAAGCCAACAAATTCAAATTGCTCTTTCCTTGGAAGGTGCTGCCTGGAGCAACTAACCCAGCTATGAATCATTGACAAGTGGGTGAACAGGAGCGATACAAACTGTGACCTCCACAGGTTAAGGGTTCTTCTTGTTCCTCTTAAAAATTCTCTCGAGTTAGTTAATTCTACAAACAGACCATTACAACAAAGCAGGTTTGAACTACAATAGAAATTATGCAAGTCTGGCATTATTGGATGGTTACCCATTGAACAGTAGTTCCAGAGCACCACAGCCTGGGAATCAGGCCTTTAGCTGCCATATTTACACTATCTTTACAAAAAAAGCCAAAAAAAAAAAAAAAAAAAAAAAGAAAGAAAGAAAGATAAAAGGAAACCCTAAAAAAAAAACAAGCCCAACTCCCAAACAACAGGCAGCCAGAAACGCTGAGCTCTGCCTCTTTAGTCTTCACAGAATCCATCATTTCCAGCCTCCAGGACGGTGTTCCTACAAGGGACCCTTGAACTGGTTTCCCGAAAGATGTTGCCTGATGGAGGGTTTGGAGCTCGCAGCATCACCCAGCTTTCGCCAGACAACCTGTAAGAAAAAATAAAGGGGTTGGGGGAAAAAAGACATTAAAAAAAAAAAATATTTATATATATATATAAAGCCTCGAGTTGTAGCATTTTCATAATTGCATTCTGAAAGGCAAAGCAAGCCGTTTCCTAGAGCTGGGCTGTAATTCTCAGCAGAGCCACTGGATGGCATCGGTGCACCAGTTTCCGAGGGAAAAAAAAATTGATGCATTTTTCTAATTAGTCTCTCTTGAAATTAGAACCATTTTCGCCTGGGGTAATAGTATAAAATAAATACTCTAGGTTCAGAAGTTAAGTTCAATGGTAGGTCAGCTCTGCCATGCTTACAGAAATAATGCTACCATGAACAGAAAAGATAGTGAAAAAGATAATTATTAAAATTATATCTATATAACTTTCTAAAAACATACATTTTATCACTCTAGGGCCACTGGGGTAAGCAAGGCTGTTTTTTAAAAAATAAGAAACTGCAAAGCACTTCATAGCTTCTTTGAGTCTATATAAAATGAAAATTTAAAGAAAAAACAACTGATGATACACAAACACAAATGAGTCCGTTTGGGAGGATGAAGTTATGGCATTTTAACTTTCCCCCTGCATGGCTATAAGAGAACACGGCATTAAGCAGATAAAATATCCCAAAAAGCAGGCTTTCATTTACTCTGGTTTCGGCTTTGCTTATAGGGATCCGGCGACCAAAGCCAAGTGCCAAGGATCCTTGCAGTGATTTAGCTCTGCAAGATGTACTTGAGTTCTTTACACCCTCTTGTTAGGGTTGAGGTGGTTTTCAGAATTTAAACAGAGCGTTAGGCTCCTCTCTGCTGCTGTGAGGCACTAAACGATGCCTCTTGGGCTGACACCCAACATGGACTTGTAAAAGGGAAGGTTCCATAAGCATCCCTGCTGTGGGCAGCGCTGGTAGTGCTGAACAGCACATCCCCGGCCACAGGCGACATGCAGCTCAAGCCACGTTCTAGCAGAAATCCCAACCTCTGTTCAAAGCCAAAGTGTGGCCGAGGTGCTCTGAGGCTGGAGGCAGTTGCCGCAGCAGCGCACACCACAAGCAGAGCTTGGTTACCAACGCTCACCGTGCAGGACATGGCAAGCTCAGTTAACAGTGTGGTTGCCCAACATGTTGGCAGTGCTAAAAGCACCTCTCACACGGTGATGCTGTTCAACGGCTTCAGACATTAATATTCTCCCTCTGATGTTATTCTATGGTTTAGGCTTAAACCCATTCATGCTGTACAGCTTTAAATATAGCAACCATTTGCTGCTCAGCCCAAACCGAGTCCCTAAGGACACAGAGTCAACTGCTAACAGGAGAGCCCTTGGCACAGCTCTCGGTCAGCCAGACCAGCCACTCTGCACCCTTGAAGGCAGCACAGTCAGAAGTATCTGCTGAGCAAAGGCTGCTCCATGCAGCAAACGAGGCATTTGGGTTACTGATACCCAAAGCAGTGGCCAGCAGAACCTCCACCCTTCCCCTGCGCCTACGGATCTCATATCAAACAGGGCTTGTATGCTGCAGACCCCTGCTCCTCCATACTTCTAACAAAAGGCCACAAAATAAACCCCTGGAGTTGCTGAAAGGAGTCATTACATTGCACATTTCACGAACAATCGCCTTCTCCTTTTCACTCAGGTCTTCTTCATAGTTGTCTTGCATTTGCCTGTCCAAATTTTCATGCACCTCAAGGACCTACAAAAAACAATATTACAAAAGCATTATGCTCCTCAAATAATTAAGTGTACCTAACAACCTCATTAACAAGTATTTAAACTGGCAGGATTCACAAAGCCTCAAAAGTCAGAGCACTGCAAAGACGAGCACGACACCAAGTTGGGCACCTCCATCCTGTCCCTTCCCCGGTGATGGCGTGCCTCTGTCCCACCACCCTTCTGGAGGACCATGAAATAATTGGCAGTGAGTTGCCTGTGCCCATAAACACTTTCCTTCCAGGAAGGCTGCTGGTGGTCTCACCTTCCAGGCAGCTCCCCCAAGGCAATCCCGCAGCAATTTGTGCTCCCTCCATTCCTCTCTTTTCCACGAGAGGAGTTTCTCCACTCCTACTAATTTGAGTCAAGGGGCAACTGTAGCCAGCCCAGGCCAATAGCTTTTAGGTCTAATAGGGCTTTAGCCATCAGGGAAAGAGGCAAACAGAGGCTGTACCACTGAAAAGCAGAGTATTACCCACTCTGCAGCTTAAGTGTGTGGTTTGCAGTCAGCCATGAACTTTCAGGTCTTTAACAGACATGGCCCATTTCACTCCCCTTTTGGCTGAAAATTGTTTTTAACCCATTTAGTTTCTAAAGGAACTCCGTAGAGGCCCACAATGGCAGTAAGCAGAGATGGACTGTTAGCACTAGAGATCCCAATTTGATTTCTGGCTCTTACCCACTCTCTCTTCGAGCAGGATGCAGTCAGGCTGCAAAGATGGGAACAGGGCAGGGAATAAACCAGTATTGCCTCCCAGGACCCTGCACGCTGACTGCAGCCCTCTGAGGGCACATCCCCACCAAGTGCCCTGGTGAATCTGGGTCACCCTCTCCTCGTGCCACAGACGCCCTCTGAAGATGGAGATAATCACCTAGACTTCCCAAGCTTTACTTTAATCCCCGTCAGAGCCACTACCACCCCCGGCACATGCCCCATAAAGGTACAGGAACAGGTGTCCCTTGGCCAGGGCTGGCACACGGGCACATCCCCTGCACGCATACCCGCGCCCAGGGCTGCAGCCGCGGCCACAGGGTGACGTTTACCGGCTGCTGCACGAGTTCAGCTGGTACGAGTGCTGATGATACAGGTCATCCCCACAAAGAGCTGGTGCCCGCCTGGTCCTCCCCCAGCCCCTCTGTTCTGCTGTCTTTCCTCTCCTGCCTGGCAACAGGCAGCGGGCCCAGGGACCTGCCTGCAGCACCCGCCCGCCTGAAGGAGTGAGGCATCGCCTTGGCTTTCCCTCCTGCTCACGACTACAGGGCTTTTTCCATTATATTAACAGGAGGAAAGCACTACAGAAAACGGAGACATGGCTGCAAAAGCATAGGAATAGCCTGAAAAGGCCAGGGAGGGGGAGAGGAAGGATGTGAGACTCTCCAAGGAGGCTCTGCACTGTGGCTGGGAGGGCATCTCAGAGCAGGCGCTCCCAGATCTGGGAAGATCCAGGTTTCCTTGCAGAGACAGAGAGGTTACAGCTCCAGCTGACACCCCAGACCTGAGATGCCCAGTGCTTGTGTTCACGGGCCCCCTGCACACCGCTCAGACTGGTGGCTGGGCCACACTTGTATATTCGCCATAGGAAGACAAGTAAATGTGCTTGAAAGCAGCTCAGAACACTAAGAAAAAACAGTGGGAACCTCCTGACTGCGACTTATTTTCTTAGATTTCAGGTTGACAACGTTTGCAAAGAGAAAAAGTCTGATTTCGAACCACTTCCTTTGAAATGGCACTTTGAGACATATTCCCCAAGCGCTGATCCCCAGGCCGTGTGTCACTGGTAAGCCACAGCACGTCTACGTGGGTGCTGCGTCCCCCCACGTGCTGCCCGCACCCCGCACCCCTGGGAGCCATCCCCAGCTCCCCACGTCCCACCTGGGGCACCACCGTCCTGGCCACCCCTGCAGAGCACCCGACCACAGCGGTGAGGCTGCCTGTGATTACAGGCTGCCTTCGCTTCCCTCTGCAGACACAGGGACCCACAGAACCTCCCTCCATCGCATCCGTGTGCATGCAGACAGCCTCTCTGGATGCAGTGTTGCACGAGTCGGGCACATCACAGCGCAGGACTGCCTTGAGATTTTGCTGCTGCATCTGTGCTGACCTACATACCTTGCCCAGGGCTCTGCCACTGATAAGCAAGGTGGTCAGCTCAGCGTGCAGGCTCACAGCCCCTGGAACCACCCAACGCCGTCAAATAGTGCGTGGTCTTATTCACCACGATACATCCGCACACATATAAAACTGTACAGCAGGTGCATTTGTGCGCATTAAATATTCGTGCACCTCCTTGGGAAGCACAGAGCTAGATGCAGAGCAAGGATGAGTTTCACCCTTTGCTGACGTATACAGCACCGATTGCCTCACGAAACGGGATACCAGGGTAGATTATCCCTCGCTCTGTCTCAGCACAGCAATCCTGCTGTACTCCAACCGCGTTATGAACAAAATTAGGTCATTCTCCTAGGGCCCTTAACCTACTTCTAAAGCGCACCAGCCAGTTTAACCAACATAGCTGGGACCAACCTTTGCACAAATAAGAATTATCTACATCCTTTCTAAGAGGAGAGGAAGGGCAAAAGGGATGCAAAAAGCATGTACATGCTGACAAAGAGCGCATCTGTTTTTTGCTGAAGAGGAGGGAATTAATTATTGATCCAGCTGGACTCACACATCGAACTCGCTCATCTGGAGTCAGCGTGCCTCCAACGCTGGGCTGCAAAGGCAGGATCACATCCCCGTGCGGAGCGCCAGGCTGCCGGGCTGGCAGCCCCGCACCGGCTGTGTCCACAGGACAAGTGTCAAGGACAGCCATGATTCAGATTAGTTAAAGATCACATCAGCTCCAGCCTCTGCTTCCACCAGCCATCAAACTTCCAGGCACAAGAGTCTCAGCAGACAAAAATAAACTGTTTTTCTACGATTTGCACTTAAACTGAAACTGTATTCCCTAGTCCAAGAGGTGTGGAAAGATGGCACAGCCCATTTTTTTCAGTGGAAATGTCTTTTAATGTACACGAGGCAGAACTGGAGCTGAAAGCTGATCGTATGGAAGCTATAGTTGTATTTCATTTCTGAGTGACTTGGGACTCATTTACCCTGGAAACCATCTTGCTCCCCTGGCCCACCCCACATCTGGGTAGGCACTTTGTAAAGATAGGTTAGCATCTTGAGTATGGGAAAAGGGGATTTGGGGGGATAAAACTCTACAGCCTGCCCTGTAAAAAGGCATGCCGGAAAAAAATACACTCTGAAGAGTGAAATCACCTCCTGAAGAAAGACAGGAAGGCCTCTTAGTGCTGACCCAGCCCCAGCCACTCTCAGATCCTGCCAGGCGCCTCCTCAGCTGTTTGGAAGGACCAGGTTAATGTTCCTCCGATTACACCACTGGGGACCATGGCCGTGCCCTCACACGAATTGTCTATGGCTCAGCTAAAGCTCAAGGACTGTGGATTCAGTGTGGATCTAAGAAACTGGGGTATATCCTTGTGTGATTTCTGACACATCCCAACCCAGGAGCCTACAGAAAACACACAAATGTACCCCAGGCTCGAAGCAGCTCACGCCATCCTCTCTTTTCTTCTCCATCAAGCTGCACTGACAGCACTCGGCCCTTTGCGGACACACCAGTGCTACGTGAACCCTCTGGGTCCAACACCAGCCGGTGAGGGCTCTGCGCGGGCACAGGGCGATTCCCCGTGCAGGGGAATGGGGCTGGGCCAGGTAATGCTGCTCATCTGACTGGGGATGCCACCCCCTGAAGGCAACCTGCATCTCACTCTCAGTGAGCACTCTGGCTTGTCTGGCTTTCTCCCCGCCCATACATCAACTGTGAGGGATAGCTTGGGTATATTTAGTTCTCCCTGGTGACTGCACTGAGATCTGTGACCAAGGCAGTGTCACCTCAAAGTCACCCGGTCCATCACATCCACCTCCTGACTTGCTGCACTGGCCCTGTATAGCCATGCAATGCATATTTAAAAACAAACAAACAAAAAACAATCAAAGAGTCCTGATGACTGCAGTAAAGCCTTGGAAGGGGACTTGAAAGTTGAGGTGTTTCTGTACCAGGAAGCACTCCAAGATTGAGAGATGCTTTCCAAAGGGTTCAAGCCTCACTGATTTCATTGATTTATAAGTCAACTGGACAAAGCACTGGGGAACACGGCATCCTGCTTCAGCAAGGGAACAGTCTATATGCCCTGCTAGGACTTTCGCTTAGTTTTGGGAGGGCCAAATCCTGCCTTACCCAAGATCAGTGGAAGGGACTGATCATCTGCTCAATGGCTCTGTGCACATAGGAGAGATCCAGACTGCTGCTGTGGGGGCAGTTGGGTCACAAGCTAAACGTTGCTCTCTTGCACTTGTCTCCTTTTCACCTCCCCACATCTTTAGCAGGTTTGCTCAATTCCTAAGAAAAGTGCTTTGATGTTCAGTGAGATACTGAGCTGTAGCACATGTACCTTTTATTCTCGTTAGCAAAAACAGCTGTTAGGAGTGCCAACCTGTCACCTTGTTCCTTATTTAGTTGGCACAAATAAACAAAAACTATTTCAGAAGCAAAAATAAAGCAAATCCCTAAAAACGCTCAAGGAAGAACGAACTTACATTAAATGGCAGGCACATAGCTAGTGTTCAGCTGCCAGAAAAAGCCCAGGAAAAAGCCCAGGGGACATTACACAGATGGGTGCAGACAGAGGCAATCCAGAAGCCCTGCAGATCCATGCAGAGTGCACAGTCCCTCAGTGACCTTTGCTTGGGCACAGAGCTGCATCCCTGCAGCCACACCACTTCTAGACAGACTTGCCTGCGAGCAGCCCACAAGACAAGCGAAGCCAACTTCCGTCTCCCCTCGCCTCTCCTTGTGGTAAGGAGCCAGTCTGCTACAGCACTAAAGATATTTACACAACCAAGAAGGGCCTTTTCTAATATCTGATGTGTCTCGTTTGCAGGCTATTCTCTTCTCCTCAAGGGAAGGTGATGAGCTGTATCACAGGTGGTGAAGGTCTGAGCTGGTAGCTGCATCCAGCTTCCCACATGCAGGGGCTGGCACTGGAAAAGCTGCCCAGTCCTGCAGGGTGCAAATAAGACCTACTCCATATGCTACAGCATGCTGTGGCCCAAAACATTATCTTCTACCCAGTTTAAGGTCCGTGGCTGGAGACCAACAGCCACAAGAAGGGAGGAGGGTGAGATGGAGACCATGACCAGGTTCCTCAGTCTTCTCGGTTTCCAGCTGGTCTCTGGAAATCGGCCACAGGTTGGAAAAACAAACAAAACACCTCCTCATCCCTCCCTGGCACACTAACCTACAGAATTTCCTCTTTGCTTCAAATGTGAGAGAATTTTTAATCCTAAGCGTGTGAGCAGGACACATCATGTGAGATCATTTATGCCCCGTGAGAAGTGACTGCTATGGCACCTGCTTCCTGACCCCAGCTGTGGCACTTTCCAGGGTTTTGAAGACAGACAAACGTACTCCACTGGCCAAATTACAAAACTGCAGAGAATTTCTTCCAGCCCTTCCTAATGATCAACAAAGTGCTGAAGTAGAGGATTAATAATAATAATATGCACAAACAACCAGTCAGCCAACTTCCTTTCAACTCCTTTATGTGCATCACTGTGCCAGACCTCTCAAACTTAATTTCCAGATTCCAAGAATCTTCCTCATTAATTTTCCAATCCTTTCCATAAGCTTATCAGACCACGTCTTAAAACCATTTATGTTCCTGCCCTTACTAAGAAACTCAGTCCTATAACCCCTAAAGCAAATAGGAACCTAATTTCCCCCCAGAATGTATTCAAACCCATTTATAACCATTTGATCTTGTAACTTAAAAATATTTCTATCCCTGGTTAATATTTTTTCTTACCACCACCTCACCCAATGCAACAAAGAGCAGGAGCAGAAAGGTACGAACTCCAAGGTTTGGGAAGAAAAAGCCAACCACAGTAGTCGGGACTACATGAGGGCTTGGATGATTACATGCAAGTGAAACTGGATTAGTACAAAGTGTTGGAAAAACAAAAGGTATCACAAGACATCAGTTTAGCAGATCCATATGCATATAAACACAGAATAAATGGCATCCATGAGTGCAATGCAGCCCAGTAAAGGATGGAGCACAACTTTATGGCAGTGCAGAACCATTCACAACAAGCAAAGAAGAAACTTCTCTGGAAAACACAGGAGAAATATATGCCGGCAAGTGAAGTGCCACTTGTGTGGTCAGGGCTCCTTTGGGAACTAGTAAAAACTGTACCAAAGGTATTTTTTTAATCCCTGGGGGTTCTCTAAACCCTTCGCTAAGATCCAATGAGAGTTATATAATCTGGGTGTAAAAAGCCTCAAGTAAGATGAGAAATCAAGATTTTCAGCTTGAAGGATCTTTTATAATTTCAATTCAAACTTGATCCAAATCAAACCAAACTTGTGTTTCCTTTTGTAATTCTTCACACACCATAAATGCATAGAAGATTAACTACTTGAGAAATAGGGACACTCTGTATCGTCTCAGTCCCAGGACCTTACAGTGGAACCAACATCCTTGCCAGCTGCACACCTGCTTCTCCTGACACTTGTTGGTTTTACACCACCACCTGCCACATCTGTCCTAGAGCCAAGAGACTCCAAACCGGCACAAAAAAGTAAGCTGAAAACACTAAACACTAGGAAATGTAGGGAACTTGTATATCAAAGCTACGAGCAGCACCTGTGTCATTCATTTAGCTGTCAGATGTGGAAAGGTACAAAGTGTTGATGCCACTGCTGGACCTTTTTTCCAGCTATGACTCTGAGCTCCAGAGTAGCCATCCAGGAATCCCCCTTTGATTTGATGAAAGCTTTTTAACCCTGTACAAAATTTTTCAGCTTCAATCCAAATCTATAAATCAGTATATTCCAGCCAAAGCCTAATTTAGTTAGAGACTTTCCAGCCATCCCTATGGCACCTTGGAAAGGATTTGTGCTCCTGTGTACTTTAGATACTCAGAAGCAACTGGCTTAACTAGTTAAACATGTAGCACCAGGGTATTACATTTTTCCTGTTAATGGGTGGTCACTAGAACTTGAGAATTGATGTGAAATCACAGTGCAAGTTTTCTCCTTAAACTCAGCCAGCAGTGTTCCATGTTTTTTACTGCCAGTGGTCCTGACTTTAATCCCCACCAACAATGCACATAGGTACATGGGTATGATGACATGGTTTACTGTGTATTTACATAAAATAGTCTTTATCTTTTGAAGACTGCTGTAGGATTTTCAATAACAAAACATACATAGGAACAGCAGTTTTTGTGTCCCTTTTAAAAACAGCACCCCAGAGACCCAGTTTATGCAGGACTGATGAGCAGAAAGGGTAACCAACACCTTCAGCCTCAGCAGCTTTTGTTGGAGGCTTCCCACCCAAAAAAGTAGTCATGCATGATCTTGCTTAGCTCCACCACTATTTGAAACAATGATTATTCCTTGTGGGTGCTGGTTACTGATAACCTGCCTGAGTACTAACTTTCTATTTCTAGCTGTTGTTTTTTCCACAAGAAGAGCAAATGTCCAGGTCTGCCGCTTGGGTGTTTGTTGCACCACATGGCGCTGTGCAGCATCCTTACCTTCATAGCGTGCACAACAGCCTCTGGCTTCTGACCAACAGGGACGTATCCTGCTGCAGGGGAAGACGCAAGATCAGACGTCATGCGACCTGGTCCCTGTTGAAATAAGAGAAAATACGCTTTAATTGCCTTTGGGTCACTTCAGCAAGGAGGAAGAAAACATCCAGAAGCATGAGCTTCTCTCAAATTCTATCCCCTTCAGCCATGTGGAAAGACAAAAGATGCCACTACCCCTTCCTCACAAGTCACTTGATTTAATGCCATTTAAACCTACCATCACTCAGTCTAGATGTACTCAGGCAGAGGATCACCCTGGTTTAAAGCTAAATTGATTCAAGGAACATTTTGTGCTCACTTAGGGTAAGTTTGCAGAAGGACAAGATCAAAGAGTTCTCATCATTCTAGCCAAGGGTGCAATGCAAACAAGATGATTTTCCAGCATAAAGCGGTCATTTCTAAGAAGCTGCATTCATGAGAGAAACAGTTGGCATAACTTCATTGCTTTTCTGGCAACATTTTCACATCGACATCAAGTACCAATCTTCAGCTACAGAGAAAATTGTGAAAGCAACCTTGAAACAAGCAGATGTCCAAACCTAATGTTGGCTGAGTTTGTTTCCAAAATGCTGGCCAGTCCTCCTGCACGTAGGATCCCATTGGGAAAGATGCCGAATTACATTTTACAAAAGATTTCTACTGTCCAAACAGCCTTGTAAGCACTTTTCATAGGGCTTTCCTTTTTTTAAGGCGTCCGACTTGGGATTGTGAGAGACACAATATCTTTATTCAATGAGATGCACCCTGCCTGTCCCTAATATTTTCACATTGCTTTGTAGCAGTGGGAGAAATCAACAATGAAACCATTGACCAAACTCATATTTAGTCTTCACATCCTTTAGGAAACACAAAGAATGATTATACTGAAGGCCTCTGAAAGCAAATTAGGATGGCAGAGCGGCATGTAGCACCATCACAGGAATGCTTTCACATACAGCACACGAGGCACTCCATTCTCATCTTTTCCACGTTTGAAAACACAGCATGTTTTATGCTTCACCTGATCACTTCGCCTTCTAAGCCCAGGCCAGCAAGCTGGCCGTGCCATAAAGGAGGACCAGCGCAGGGGCACTTTGCCACCTCTCGTTCTTCCAAATGTTTCAAGCTGTGGGAGCCTTTTTACTCATAACAGTGTCCATGTGCATACATTAAAGAAAAAGATGGGCCAGTCCACTAGCCTACAGACAAAAATAGCATGAAACGCATAGAGCCTTTCATGCCCAGGCCACTGATCCGTGCTTAACCCATGTCATGACCAACTGTCGTTCACTCATAATAGTGATCTTCATGAACTGAGTTGCTGTTGACACAAGAACTTTCTGAGAGGCAGGTATCCCAGAAAAAGGAAAATTAGACTTCATAACTCACCAATAATTCTCCAAGGATATTTAACAGACTGCCAAAGCAGAGAGATGCTCACAGGCTGGGCATGGTTCTGGACCTGCTGGCAGAAGGCTACAGCTTACTGGAGCTGTGGCCACCTGGGGACATGTCCTCAGCCACCCCATCGGTAATGTCACATAGAAAAGGCAGAGGCTGGGGAGGGAACACCAGGGACTGGAGCCACCCAGTCTACAGCTGCAACTTAAGACTGCAAAAATGGGTTACGAATTTCTCACAGGGCTGGTAAATACAACAGAGTCCTTCCAGGATCAGCCTCCCACACAGGTCAAAGACACCAATACACGCATAATTCTTCTGGCTTGAGCATGAAAGCTGCCTTCTTTCCATAAATGACCAAGATCATGACAATTGAAAGCAGAACATTCAGGAGATTGTGGTCATGAACCATACTTGATATGGATATTTCCCTATCATCCTCTTTGGAAGTAATACAGGAAATACCACGCAAAGGTCTAACATCCAGTATTTCTTCTGAGTTAGAGTAATCTGGCAAAATAAAGGTAAATTCTGCTGGATCCTGCTGCTGGCAACATTTTAAATACAGTTTTCTGACCAAACTAGAGTAGATCATGAGGTCTCCTGTATGACAGGCAGCAGCAGCTTCTCCTTACAGAACTGAAGTCACTAATGAGCTACAAAGGATTTCCATGATCATAATCACTCTCAAAACTATTACAGAATACAAATGAAACCAGCATGATTAGAGAGAAATGTTTTCTAAAGAGCTTGATCATACTTAACCAATCACCATACTGATAAGATAAAAGTAATCTTGCAAGCACAAGTGATGCACCGGATGTATTGTGTCACACAAAAAAACATTCAGAGGGTCACCTTCCTTCTCAGACAAATGGCTGAAATTTGGCAAGGGCAATCACCTGAGCTCCACCTGAACACAGGCAAAGCCGAAGTGACCGAAGAAGAGAAACAAGTTAAAGAACGAGGGATGCAGTAAAGGAGGTAAACCCACAACTTCCTACTGGAGTCTCAGTAACAGATGACTTCATCTCTAAAACAGGCATAATCCTTGACCCTTAGCTCAGAAGCCAAAACCCCAGCCAACTTAAACAGATGTCCAAATTGCTGAGTGCAATCGTCAGCAATGGCAAATGCACCAAGGGCCCAACGCCATTGGCCCACCATGCCCCAAGCCACAGGGACCTCCCCACCATGTGAGACTGGTACTACAAAAGGCTAAACGTACATGTGAGGAAAGTGAGGATCAAGCAAGGATCTCACCAGCACCCCCACTCTTTTAAACTGTAGGATGCAACATGTAAAAATACCCACACTGCTAAGGGTGGCTTAGCGTTTATCATTACACATTGTGCTTTTTGTGTAGTTGCACCCTTAGAAACGTCTCCTTCCAGACACAAAAAGGAGTCAGGGTTTTATAGAGGGTAGGTGCTTCATTCCCACTGATTTCAGCGTGGTTCACAAACAAAAAAAAAAGCTTTGGTCAAAATCCTATCAGCTTCCTGCATGGAGGCACACATAAAGGAGCCCAGAAAAGAGGGGACTATCATCAGCAAGGCAAGAAATGACAACACATCCAGCAGGATGCATGGCCAGCCTTTGGAGGATGGAGGAGAGGAAAATGGGCAGAGTTCACCGATAGTGTTAGCTGAAGGGGAGGAAATGGAAGGAACTGGAGATAAGGTCAAGGCTGCTGGACTGGAAAACTGCCAACAGTGGGAGAGAAGGGAGGGAATGGGAAGAAAGAGGAGGATGTGCATTTTACCCAGCAGGAAACCAGTTGAGATGAAATGCAGGGGAGGGGGAACCAGAGACAGGAGATTGGAAGAAGGGCAGGACAGAGAGGGAAATCTCAGGAAGTCAGCATTAAGGTAGTGGCTGAAATCAAACAGATGGAGGAGACTCCTCATACCTAAAATAGATGCATCTGGAAAGTGGGCAAGAATTACCAGAGCTGCACCCCAGCACACTAACTCAGCTACTCTGAAGACCTCCATCACTGCATGCCCTTCCCATTCCCTATAGCTGACACTTTCACAGCCATGGGAACACAACTGACTCAGCACCCCGATGGGCAATAATAGCAAGGTTAATCTGGTTACATCCTGAGAAGCAGAAACTGTCCATATAGGCAAAAAGCAATACAGTGTGTTTGGGAAATGCACCACTCTCAATTTCCTCTCTCTGACAGGTTTTGTCAAACATGCACTCTCTGTATTAGATGGACACGTGGCTTTTCCATGTGCTAGGTTCTCATAGCGTTTGGTAGCTCAGAGGTGGTTCACTCATCATCCTCAGTCACGTGGCTGAGGTGTAACATAATTATATAAATGAATGACGCTAAAAGACAGCTCAGAAGTCACCAAAAAGGATGCCATTATATTTATAATAAAGCTGTTGAGAAATGCCATCTTGATAATTTTTGTAGTTTCCTTCTGCTGAGGCTGAACCCCAGCAGAATGAGAAGCTGAGTCATTTCAAAATGCAAATTTTCTTATTCTCTTTGGTCCCAACTAGCTTTGGAGTTGCTCCAGGTTTACAGCAGCAGAGACAAAACTTGGGAGTTAGCTTGTTCAACTCATCACTTGTACAAGGAATTTCTAATTCAAAACCAACTGTACATCTTTGTTTTGGTGTCAAATGGTCACCTGGCTAGAACTACGTCACACAGAATCACAGAATCACAAAATGGTTGGGGTTGGAGGTGACCTCTGGAGATCATCCAGTCCAACCCACTTGCTAAAGCAGGTTCACCTAGAGCAGATCGCACAGGAATGTGTCCAGGTGGGTTTTGAATGTCTCCAGAGGAGACTCCACAACCTCCCTGGGCAGCCTGGTCCAGTGCTCTGGCACCCTCAAAGTAAAGAAGTTTCTCCTCATATTCAGATGGAACCTTCTATGCTTCAGTCTGTGTCCGTTGTCCCTCATCATATTCTTGGGCACCACTGAAAGGAGTCACCACAAAACAATTAAAGGAGTCATCACACACCACTTTCTGTTTCATCCACCGCCACAGTTACACTGCCAAAAGAAAGAGCTGCCCGGTGGTGAGATTACCAGCCTCATTAAGAGTGCAGAGCTCTAAGTTACGTATCTGATGCACTGGAGTTCCCAAGTGCTTGGAGGAAGCACCTCATCTTCCCCACGCACGGGGCTTGTTGACCACTGCACCTCTGAGACCCAGAAATAGTTCTCCAAGAGATGTCTTTAAGAAGCAGAAGTCCCAAGTAACCAAAGGCAGTGGAGCCATGTGTGACCCCTCTGATGCTTCCTAGGTAAGTTGGTGCTTTTGCTGCTCTGCAGACCACAGTGGCAGAAAGAACAGCCCTATCTCTGCTGCCGGGATGGCTCTGGGACTGCAGTGTCCTGAGAGGCTCCTGGTGAGGCTCTTCGCAACCCTCATGGGAGGCAAGTGCCAAGGACCCACACACCCAGCCCCTCTTCTCAGTGGGAAAACCACAACAAGAGCTGTTCCTCTGCTGCCTCTGTGCAGACTGCAGTACTGAAGCACTGCTGAACCCTTTCAGCCCTCACCCACTCCTCCATTTCAAGCAGATCAGTGCTGGATATTTCCTGATGTCTGTGATGGGACCAACACAGTTCTCAGAGTTCACTGTTCCCACGCAGCATCAGCCCCGTCCCCATCCCATTAGCCCCACATCATGCATGCCAAAGCCACAAATCTACCAAAGAAGCCCAGTTCTGTTCAAGATCCACCCAGAAGCCACTCACTAGAGCCTGCAGGACTTGTCATTCAATCTCCAAGTCTGTAAGGAGAGTCACAGTCCATCTGTACCATTAATAGACTAAGAAAAGAGAGAGGAATTCTGCAGTCTCTCATACCAGAGCATCTTTGAAGGAAATATACACTGGGGATAAATCCTCCAGTTCTCTATCTGTCAAGAATAATGCTTGACCTGGTGACAAACTCAAATCTAAGGCAGAAATCAAATCCAATCCAACTATCTCCATGCACTGCCCCTGCCCAGAACCCAAAGACCATCAGCAAAACAACAGCACTGGTTTGGGGTATGAGAAAGAAAATCCAAAGACCACAAATACTGCCAATGATCCTTTTTAATTAAAAACAAAAATATGAGGAGCAGAGGCCTCAACCTGCAGCTGCTGGAGAACATTCGCTGCTCTATATCAAGCCACAATGACATTGCCAGTGTCTAGGACCAAGTTGCCTACTGAGTCCTTGCTGGCTCTATCTGGTTGCATGGGATGTGGTCCAGCACAGATGCTGACAAGCACTGCCATAGATACTCCATTCCTACATGTACAGAGGAACAAAATTAATAGGACTCTCTGTAACAGCACATGCTGGGAACTCCTGATAATGACACACCTCCACAGAGGCAAAATAGGGCTTAAAATATGAACATTTCTTAATAACAGTGGGAATGCTTTGGAACCCAAGAAGAAAAAAGTCTAACTGGGGACATCAGGTCTCTGCACTTTTAGAGGTTTTGGGTTGGATATCTCAAAAAGGAACAAAAACATTTCAATAAACAATTTCTCCTTGATTCCTCCACGGACCTAAAAAGACATGAGACCTTGCTCCTGCCATCAGTTTTCAATCTCTTTCTGCTCAATTATATTCTATCTTTTAATGACATCCTCTCCTACCTCAGCTCTGAGAGAGCTATTCCTGATCTGCAGAAAGATTGCAAAAGACTCAGTTTCAAAACCCAGAGGAAAACGTCATGCTGATTTTACTTCACCGAACAGTCACAGCCCAAGCACTGAGGATGCTTCAAACCAATGTGAATTGTGCAAGCATCAATGCTTCTGAACTGCACATCTTCTCCTTGCCTTCTATTAATTTTTGTCTGTGATTTCAAAAAAACAAGTAGATGTTTAGGACTCAAACACGATTAAATAAACCACACTTTTCTAATGGCATACCTTAGAAAACATTAAAGCTAAATGGAGTCATATTAGACACTGTGAAGTTTTTATTGCCGAGACAGAACAAGGAAAATTACATTATAGGCAGGCACTGCCAGACAACTCATAATAAAATTCCCAGGCATGTCTGTTTATCTCACAGTGATTTTGTTTGCAGCCTGCTTGCCCAGGTTTGAATTATACTTGGGCCCTTCCTTAGCACCCACCAACATCCAGGTGTTTTACATAAATAAAGGTGCTGACACTGCCCTGTAAATTAGGAACTGTTAAGGGACAAGCAGGAGGCAGTAACACGACAACAGCCACGTGGAATGCGAGTGGCAGTGCAGTAACACGGAAAGGCACCATGTCTGACTTCAAACCCCAGCCCCGGTGTGCTGGCAGAACAGGGGGCCCAGCATATTTTGGTTTTGTGAATGTGCTTGTAGCTACCAAGTTCAGAAAGGGCCCAGAGCAGCTCCAGCCTGAGACAGTGCTGAGGGGCAGGTGGGGAAAACCAGCAGCAAAACCAAGGACTGAGAGAATGGGGCCACTCTGGCATGGGAGAAGGATCCCCGGACCCTCACAGGGGACACACCAAAGCCCCGAAGCACGGTGTCCCCATCAGAAATGTAGCATGGGCAGCACCAAGGACAAATACTGGGCTTATGCAGACAGTTGGTCCATTCAGAAAGAGAAATCTCCCTTCACGCAGAGATGAATGGCATCCCCAGGAGATCACACACAAAAAAATATCTCTCGTTACCACCAGCCTGAGAAATTCTCTGGGCCTCACAAAGGCAGATCAGATCCCCTCATCGGTCTGCAGCCTGGGTCACATTTCCCATCTTCTGCTGCCTTGCAGCTGCAGGAGGGTTAATGGTTGAAACAAAGCGATGGTGCCGCGCGGCACTGAAGCGTGACATGACTCCAGGCTGACATTTCACCCTCCCTTCTTTTGAAGCCCCTTCCCTCCCTGCTGCATCTTCTCACGCCTGTGGCAGCTCTGCCATTGCCACCGTGCCTGGTGCTCCTGAAGGGGTCCAGCTCCTCTCACACCCTGCAGGGACAAAGCTACCTGAAGGCACCCTGCCTGCGGCCCCAGGGCTCCTCCCTGGCTGCAAGAAGGAGATTGCCTGGAGGCATGAAGAAGACACCAGTGCCAGCTCTTCTGCAAACCACAGCATGCAAAGTGCAGCCTTTTTGCCACTCTGCCCCAGGCAATGCCAGATCTCTTATGCCTGAGCATGGGACACCCTCAGCAGAACCAGGCAGCACCCAGGTCTCTTATGTGTCCAGTCTGCCCGGCAGATGATCCAAAGCAATGATGACACTTGGTTATTGTTATGCCACTCCTGCTGTGCAGAAAGCCTGCCAGCATCCAGCTCAAAACAAACCATCCGCTCCCCACTTGGGCACTTAAATGGCTGCATGGCCATACGTTCCCAAAGTCACAGTGGGCTGCCTCACAGCTGCGAGCGCTTGACACCCTGCCACCAGGACCGGGAGAAGGGACACGTGGGGGATCTCACAGACAGACACCGTCTCCCCAGCACAGCACCGGTCCCGGCCACCAGCAGGAGTGAGTACGGGAGCCATCAGTGCTCTGTATTAGCATCTTCCCTATCAAATCAAGGGACTTTATTGCAGATACTAATCTCCTTTGGCATTACTTAATTTGCTGCCTTTAATCATAGAGAGCAGCTGGTCATGTAAACATTCAAATCCATGAATTAACTGCTGGGTCCACACAGGAGCCAGGCAGAGCCTGTCTGTGCAGCTCAGCCACCACATCCTGCATCTTCACGGCCTCCACAGCATTCATTGATACCTACTTAAGCAATAAAAAGTGCTTACACGGCCCTTTTCATTAATAAATAAACAATTTAACTGTTTCATTCCTTTCTGAGCATAAACATCAAGGACACCCAACAAAAGAATAGCTGTTCTCCCCATGACACAGCGCTGGCTGTATGGGCTGTGCTGGGGCACCAAAGGAAAGGGAGGATTTCAGGCATTGCCTGAACAAACAGACAGAATAAACAAAGTCAGGCCATTGTTTTTAACTCTATCTCATCTACAAACAGGAAGAGTGTCTTTTCTCAGCAACGCACTAGCGGCACATCACAGCTCCAGCCTTGGAAACTCCTCGGAGCGTGCAATGCTGGTGATGCAGCTTCCTCCGGCAGCAGCAGGGAGAGGAGAGGAGAGGAGAGCGGAGCTTGCTCGGTTGGTACCAGTGCTGCGGAGCTGGAACCGGTGCATGCTGTTAAAACGCCTCACTGACACCTTCAGCTGCCCTCTCAGACTGTGAAACTATTACCAACATGGCATATTCAGAGCAGTTTCAGCCCATAACTATCTGATACAAGAAACAGGAATAAATCTGACTGCTACGGACAGGGCAAGCCCATGCTGTGTCCACAGACAGAGTGCACTAACTCCGACTGACTCACAGGGGCACTCTCAGCGTAAGTATTTCGAGAGGCGCTAGTTCTTTTGATAAAGGAATGTCAAGCACATTCTGTTTCAGAAGGAAACAGTGGTTATTTTTAAGACTTCCCTGATTTTGAAGCAATTCTGATTTAGGGATGGCCCAGGTGAAAGCCTCTGGGTGGGTGGAGGATGCACACAGATGTGGGAGGATACCCACACACATCTGTATTGCCCATCCAAGTCTCCATTTCAGCTTGGCTGCCCTGGCCATCGCTGGCCAAGCTGCCTCCTCCCAGGCCTGGGGCAGAGGGTCAACTGTGCCCCTATCTCTCCTCCAGACCCATCACCAGCCCCACATGAATGCACACAACAAGTGAGCATAAGAAACTACAGCAGTCCTCAAAGCAGATTAATTTTTCTTGCTTCCTACAGTTACCTGTAAGGGAAGATTATGGGTACAGACTGTCAGTGCCTCTTTTGCTCATCAAATCCCCAATTTTTTCACTGCCAAACTTTGTGCCGGTTGGCTGCTGTGAGGAAAAAAGCCACCCATGGCTCAGAGCTGCCTCAATAACTGCTGATGAAGGGCAGCTGCCTTCAAAAATGGATTGGCTTGTTCTCAGCTGCTACTAATACACTCTGAAGCTTCACAATAGTGCTCCCTGGGCTACATATCCCAACAAACCTTTCATTTTACCTTCCCTTTTGCAGCCGCTGTTGCAGCAGCAGCAACACAGCTGCCTTGAACTTCTCTCTTTGTTTGCTCAATAGTATCCTGATGGTATTGGTGCTGCCAGCAGGAAGGAGCTGCCTTCTTGATCATTGTTTCCCCCTGCCTAAAAAGGAACTGTTGCCATTACTGCTGCTGGGAGAAACTGGCCTGAGGTTGTCTTCCAACACACGCTGGCAGCGCTCAGCTCATCTGAGAGCCATGGGCATGGGGCACATGGATGTGAGAAGGTGGGGACCATCAGGGCACTGCACAGGATGGGCTTGGTGGAACAACAGAAGGGGCTGAAGGCATTTTGAGAGGCCATGACATGATGCTGAAGCTGCATAGAGCAGTCCTGGGCATGCCAGAGGCACTGAGCAGCCTGGGGTTCCCTGCACCCGGGGGCTTCATGCAGCACAGTGAGGGACTGGGGGCTCCGTGTGGGCAGTGGCAGGGTCATTGCACTGTGCAAGGACACCCTGGGGCCGTGCTGAGGTCCCCAGTGCTCTGGGTGACTCTGCAGCAGCATCAATGCCCAGAGAGCTCCTCTGGCTCTTCTGGGTGTGTCTCCTGGGCACCACGATGGGAACAGTGATCTCCGGTCATTTCAAACTTGATCTTCAAAGGCAGGCTGGCTTTAGGAATCTGATCCAGTTTTCCTTCCCAAGAGGAACAGATTTACTCCCATGCAGGCTGAGGAAGGGATGAGGAGACTTGCTCTGGGTCCCTCAGTGAGACCCAAGACCAGGCTTGGGCCACAGCCACGTCTCCCTGCCCATGCCAGGCTGGGAGCTGAGGGAGAGATAGTGACTCATCTTCTCTCTTTTCTTCTGCCTTAGCCCTTGTATTGAAGAGGATGGAGACCACCATCTTTACAGCCAGAAGGAAGAGACAGGACCGTCACTGGGGCTGGGGTCTGACTACTACCTGCCCTCATATCACCTCCCTTCGCTGACGCTCTTGCAGCCTCAGGAGACAGCCAGCACGTCAGCCAAGGACTCTCTTGTCATCCCTTCCCACCCCATCTAACGGCTTCTCTTTACACCTACAGACCACAAACATTTGGGTTTGTTTTTATAATAGCGTGTGTGCCATCTGGCAAAACAAAACACGCGTCTCACTAGTATCTCTACAAAGCAGAGCTATGAAATGCAGCTGGTTGTGACAGCGTAGTTGGAATCAAGGTAAGGAGCTGAAGAAGCCGGTGCTGCAACTGAGCAGCCAAAGCCATCTCCCAGGCTTTGCATCCTGCATGAAAAAGGCACTGGAGAAAAACACGACGAGAGGCAGCTCCAGGGACTCAGTGCTCCTCTTAGTCAAGTGTTCTCCACTACACGTTCACACTTATTCTGCTTCTTTGTGTTTTACTCTGGGCCTCGCTCTTTCGGGAGTAGATTCAGAGAGGAAAATGGAATTGTCTCTTCCCAGCCTGGCCTGTAGTCTAAGCCAGACTCCTGAGAGATGCAGCTTTGAACGCTCTAATGGAAATCTCACTTTTTTTTTTTTCTGAAGATGTTTACTGTAGTCCCTAGAGACCTATACAAAGGCTGGGCAGTGGCACTGTCATCACTGTCTTCTCAGAAGAGGGAGCTTTTCTCAGCCTTTGCAGCATGTATCTGCAGCCACTTTCCCCAGGGACTCGCAGCTCCGGACCCAGGACAAGCACAGGTCCCCTTCTCCAGCCACCACCTACGGCATCCATGGGCACGTCCCCCCGCACCTCAGCAAGGGGTCACACAAAAACTGCTGTTGTAAAAACTCAGCACAAAACCTTAAGGGGAAGGTGGTATTTATTTTAACCTAAGCCTTAGTTCTCTAACATGTCACACCTGCACACCTGCAAACTCACACTCACATATCACCAAAGGGCAGATGTCCATGTGGCATCATCAGGGTCCCTGTGTGTGACACAGGGGACAAGGGGCACCCACTAGCAAGTCCTAATGACTGCTCTGGCATCTCTCTTCATTGACAGCAAAGAACTGGGTTTTGGACACATTTTTCACATGCTTTAGGAGTCAATGGTTATTACAGGCTGATCTTTATCTCAGCATCCTGCTTACTCACCCCCCATAAACCTTAGGAAAGTTGCTGCCTGGTGCCTCCTTTCCCTCATTTTGGGCACCTTATCTAAGCCTTCCCCCTGGAACCACAGGAAGCGCAATGGCACATCCCGGTGTGACCTTGCTGCTGTTATCAGGGAACAGGTCTTCTAGTGATGAGCCATGTGTGCTGCGGCCTTATCACAGCACAGACCTCCCAGTCCTGACACAAACCACACGTCCCGTGGTGTTTACCCATTTGTTTGCTGTCAGTTGTGTCTTTGGTCATCAGTACAGGCCATCCCCGCATCCCTTGCTCCAGCATTCCTGCTGGTGTTTACACACACACTTTTCCATTCCACACTCCATCCACTTTAACCTTAATATTTCCATTGCAAACCTCTACAGTTACTTCCACCAAAGGTAGGATTCCTATTACAAACCACATGAAAACTGATAGTAAATTTTAAGTCTAAGCCAGCCAGGCTAGCTCCAACTGTGAGTAACAGGCTGGATCACATTTAATGGTGTTTTACACCAATGTGGATAAATGGTTCCTCCAGGCACCTGGCTTATGAGCTTCTCGAGATGAAGGTACCTCCAAGCACAGGAACACGAGCAGCCCTGAGGCCACCTTCCTGTGCCTGGGCTCTGAGATGTGCCTGAGGCACAGCTGCAGAGCAGTGGGCAGAAACATGAACATCTACAGGGACCATGTGCCCATGTGGACAGCCAGAACACCCAAGAAGAAGCCAAAAGGAGCAGAGAAAAATCACAGATGCAAGTTCTGGGCCATTCCTCAGCTACCACATTCACCCTCGGCTGTGCTACAGGGGCCTCGACTGCTCCAGAAGTCAGAAGCTGAGGTTCCACCTCTTAGAAAATGAATTGCTGAACCATGACTATTAGTATCAAAATAAGAATATTGCTGCTGTGGATGAGGAATTTCCACTTACATTCTCCTCATGTCAGAAGTGTAGCTCAGCAATCATTAGACGTAACCAAAGGTTAAGCACTGTGTAGGGTGGCTTTACAGAGAGACAGAGACCTGAGAGCTGACACCAAGTATGGACAACTCCACCTCCCAGTCTTCACTCATCATTCGATTAATGCTGGAGAAAGCCCATGAGAGAAACAAACAAACTCTCCAGCAACACTATACTATTCCAAAAATTAAACACCACCTCTAGTGTCCACCCCAGAGGATCCTGGAGCACTTAGTGATAAAGAACTGCCTGAAAACCATGCCATGGAATGAGCGATTGCCCACGCAATTCCTGAAAAAGAACCATTGAGGCATGGAAAGGTGAAAAGAAGGTACATAGTTTGTAGGATAAGAGTCTCTCTGTGGTGGTAGGCACGGCTCCCAGTCCTGATTCACAGCACTGCAGTGACAGGGCTTCTCCTCCCCATGCAATCCCAGTTACCCAAAATGGACGTTATTCTCCTAAAACTCTCAGTGTTACTGAAATGCAATTTCCACCTCACTAACCGGAGATGAGACCATATGACCAGGCAATCCAGACTCCTTGGACAATGCCAGCAACCTGCGATACCAGCCTGTTATCAGTTCAAGGTAACATACAACTCACACCTCTTCTACAAGCCAGGGGCTTGTAGGTCAGAACTAATGCCCTGGGACTGCTTTTCCTGGGTATTTGGTAACCACTGCAGACCACAGAGTAAATCCACAATTCACCATCTGCATGATGCACCACTGATTAAGCAGTGCACAGACTGCAATTATGAGCGTCTTTTGGTTCTGTGTCTTGAGTGTGCACTGGTGTCCATGATCCAGGATCCATTAGAAACACCAAACTGTTTCATTAACTGAGGTACATCAGGGCCATGGAGAGCTGGAGTGACGCCTACGTGCAAACTGTGTGACAGCAAGGGACATGCTAAGAAACTTCCCCAAAGAGTTGTACAGGCAGTGATGATGATGATGAAACCCTGAACGGGTATGACAGCTTTAGAGCTGACACCAGCTGTCCATCACTCACCCCTGTGAAGCCTGCGCAGGCACAAAGAGGAATGATTTCTCATAAACTCACGCCTGTTGTCAAAAAAAAAAAAAAGCTGCAGAGAAAGTCAGTTAAGTCTAACTGTCCACTTTCTAGGAGGTGCCTGAGACATTCAAAGACGTCTGCATGAATTCATGATCATCATCCTTTGTCACAACAATGTATATCATGTCAAGCCACACACCAAGGGGATTTTGGTAGAAATAAGTAAATAAATGGCTATGTAAGTATCCCAGATGATGCAGATTTGGATCCAAAACTGCTTTTGTTTTTTTTCTATCATCTTCCCGCAAAGAAGGCAGAACACGGCCAGGGTGACAGACGAAGGTGAGTGTCATGCAGCAGCTGGGCCTCTCCATAAATGCCAGGCGCCACCTCTCCCTCGCAGAAGGAGGGGAAGCAGGGACAAGCAGCCAGGAAGGGCTCCAGCAGGCAGCACCATCTGCCACCAGCCCTCACACAGCCCTGGGGAGCTCTGGGGCCGATGCTCAGGCACAGCTCCTCTGCAGAAAGCTGCCGGCCTGACCCACCAGATCAACGTAAACCTGTGTGCAGCAGCGCTCCTCTGGGCAACTAGCACAGGCTGAGTGTTCCCTGCATGGACCCAAGCTTGAGCACAAGGGAAGCGAAGCAAAATCCCCAAAACTGCCAGGCATTGGCACAGCCAAACATCTCCAGGCCCATATCTCTCTGCCCTCCTTATAAAGTCTCCTGACTTTATATACGGGGCACTTTATACATGGGGCACAAAGTGGATATTCAGCTACCATCTTCAATTTCATTTGCATGGTTTTGTTCCTTTTTTTTGGGCTGGAGGGTCTCCATCCATCCTGCAGTTCAGCAGGGATAGAAAGGGGCTGTGCTTTCACACTGGAGTTTTATTTAAGCAACTTTTCCTAAATTACTATTACCCTCTTTTTTACAGCTCTAAGAAGCACACTAAACCTACAGAATGACCTTTACCCAGGCAGGCAGTCAAAATACAACTGGTCCTACAGCACTTGCAGCTCTGCTGACCCGTGCCCTGGACACAGAGCAGAAGACGCAGGATGGCAGCAAGGTCTTTGCTCACATTCACGACACTTGCGCCCCACTCGCAGCAGGTCTCCCTCTCTACATCTACGCTTTTCCTGCAATCTGGAAAACACTGTCACCAAGCAAACGTAGAGTCTCAGGCAGTCAGGCAAACATCTGGAAGACAATCACCCGGCAGTGCCTGCCGCACCAGTGCCCAGTGCTGCAGGAGCCCTGGCACAGCAGCACCATATCCATCTTCACAAGAGGCTTTAATCAAGATTCGTCTGTTGTTTGAGAAGAAGGAACGCAGGCTAATCTAATGAAACATAAACCTCATTTGGGATACAGAAAATCCTGCAATGAAAGTGCTAAGAACTTAAATTGCTAAAGCAATCCCGACCACACACTGCCAGACATTCGACAAACCATTTTTTGCCTCATCCGCGACCAGCTTTTGACAGCAGCCATACAGGTCATTTACAAAGAAGGAGCTGCAGGTATACTAAGAATCACCCTTGCTTTCAAAGGCGCACAACAGTGACCGTCAGTTAACTGAAAAACCTATGCCAAGAAGTTCATGATCCAAACTCAGGTAAAGATCAATGTTCCCAGGGGCTCCCCATCCTCCCAACAGCTGCAGGCTTCAGCTGCACATTTGCACCACCAGTTTCAGGGTAAATTCTCAGCTGGGAGAGCTCCCCCATCATCTTCACGTGCCCCCCTCCAGCCATGCGGACTTTTGGGGAAACCCGCGGCTCTGTCTGTATAGGTAAGGAAATGTCTCTTACGTTTTGCAGGGTGTCTTGATACTGCGGCAGCGAGGAGAGCTGTGACTCGGAGTGGTATGGGGACAAGCCTTTCCTCAGAGTCCTCAGGTCCCCCGTGCTGGACTGCTGCAAAAACAACGACAGAAAACAGGACAGTCCATATTACGAGAAGAAGCAAAGCTGTGCCCCTCCTGCTCTGTTGGCTTTTCCCATGACCGTTTCTGTCCCATGACCTGTTCCCATTACTTCTCCCTGCAACAACAGTGATGGTGAGCATTGTAATAAAACGCTTTTTCCATGCTCACACCTGGAGAAAACATTTTCAAGTTGGAGGTGAACCATTCAAGGCCTACTCCATTAAGTGATAGAGCAAGAAGGCATTTTTATTTTACGTCATTTCCTACATGTTCAGTAAAAACATTTGTTAAGATACAGATGAAAAAAACATTTTTAAGACTTCAGATTAAATAAAAATCAGCAAAATAAATCCACCAGGAGGTGTTTATCAAACTTTTTTTAAAAACAGCACAGGCTATTCCAATCACTTGCATGAGGAAAGCAATGGGAGTTTGTAAACTGTCCTACTGTGATTCACCTAATCTTGCAAAATGTGTGTGACAAGAACAGTTTCTTATTTGGTTATAAAATTGCATGCACCCACAGGTCTTAAACAAAGTTAAATAAATAAAAGTAGTCAATATGACACTGGAAACCAGACAAACACAATCAATAGTATATGCTCAAAGGGAGAAGCAGCACTGCCTGTCAAAAGTACTTAATAATCTCCCTGGGACAAAGTTTCTGCCTGTGTTATTAGTTCTCTCTCCTTCTCTGTGATTCTGAAATGGGACAGTCCTAGAACGAGTTTTTCTTTTATAAAAGTGCACCCATAAAAAGCCAATACACAAGTAGCCAAAATCAAAGGTCTGGGAGAAGAGTATATTTTTTATTACTGATAAACACCCTCACTAACTTTTCATATTTTTAAGAGTTGCAAGCAGTGCACTATCCTCTATTTTAAAGCTATAAAATCATGACCTTTTAGATTTTTATGCTCCATTAAGACTTTTGACTTGCATTTGCTGCAGAAATGGTGTTTTCTACTTCAAAAGAACTGAAGAAAAGCCACTGGTGCAATAAAATTTAACAGGAAAACTCATAAATCAGCTCAACTGTATATAAAAACCCCTTAGTAACCCCAAAGGCCTGACCATGACCGAGGCTTTGGGGACTGTGGCCATGCAGAGATCTCTGGAAATACGGAAAGTTGATTTCTATTTCTTGCTCCCATTTAGCAGAGAAGAATTGGTGGATTCAGAGTGGATACGTATTTTTCTCTCAGTGTCAGAAAAATTTTCTTGTAGCTACATGGCCTGTTTTAGGACATATTCGGCTTTGGTTTAATTCCAAAATGTTGTTTTCTTAGGTTAAAACATCTAGTGTGACCCAGTGCTTTCACAACCATTCTGGCACACTCACCCTATCACCTTTCCTTTTACAAGCTGTGAAGAGAAGGGCAGTTTTCAAGAAAGCCACCATAAGAAATGGATAGTAGTCCTGTATCACCCAATCTGCTGGGACCTGCTGTGCCTCACGTGGCGTTAAGTGATACAGGATGGCTTCAGCATCTTGGATGCCTGGGATTCCCTTGAATTTACAAGGTGGCATCAATGAAGATCATGGCCTATATTTTTTTCCACATTTCACAGTAGAGAGTCAGAGACAGAAAGATCTGAAGGAGAAAACTCCCTCTGAAGCCAAAGAGTGACTGCTGCAAAACTGAATTTCCTCCACCATGCCTGGGAGGTATATACTGTCAAAGGAAGGTTAGCAGGTCACAAAGAACGAGGATGAGAAGAATCTCAGTTCACTGGCATTGTCTTAGGCATGTGATGTGTAGAGGTCTCTTGGTGGTTATCCTGAAACTATTTGATCCTGCCTGGTTACACTTCTACTGCCCTGCTGTGTGCAACCTCTTCTTCACTATTGTATGTACATGGGGGGACAGCAGCCTCCTGGAGAGGCCCCCACACTCATTTAGTTTGTCAGCTCAGGCACCCATGTACCCTTCCCTGAAAGGGTTATCAGGCATTGGAACAGGCTGCCCAGGGAAGTGGTGGAGTCACCACCCCTGGAGGAGTTTAAAAGGTGTTTAGACAACGTTCTTAGGGACATGGTTTAGTGCTAGAGCTAGGTTATGGTTGGACTCGATGGACTGAGGGCCTCTTCCAACCGAAATGATTCTATGATTCTGATATCTGTGATGAACGGGCACTTGCACGGGTGAGGGAAAAGCAGAATGAAACAGCAGAGTGAAAATGTGAGGTTGTAGCTTTGTGCTGGAGACACCAGAGGTGACAGATCTCCTCGAAGGCTCTGCTCCAGAGGGACACGTGCGGCCTTGCCACTGTTTAGAGGCCCTGGATTGCTCAGATTTTGCAGACTGCTGTGACTTGCAAGATGCCACATGGTTACGGAACACCAGGAATGTAGAAACAGCTATGAGAGACATTTTGTAGACATTTGTTTGCCCCCCAGAAACTTGTTCTCTTGCCCCCAAATCTGAATGGGTTGGTCGACATTAGACATAGCATGTGCTTCACTACTCTACAGCTTGTCCTCATAGAAAGTCAAAACATCTCACCCACCAAAGGAAGGCAACCAGACCTACGCATAGTCAACACACACCATCATCCTGCTGTGCCTAAAAGTACGCTAGTTTAAATTGATTTAATTTAACTGCCCGAAGCTCCTGCCTGGAGCAAGAGTCTGAATTAATTTCAATTTGGCTTAAACTGGTTGAAATTGTGTTGGTAAATATACAGATACAGTCAAAACTCTGCTCTAACAAGTGTTCATAATGGATTAGTTCTATTGCTTTTTTTAAGTAAATCCCATTTAAGACAGTGCACTTGTGTGTGACAAAACTATTGTTAGGTTGCTTCAATGACTGCTGATTATGAATCTGACCTAATGCATTCAATTTGATGGAAAGATTCCCACTGAGTTCAATGAACATCAAAACAAGCTCCTAATTAAAGAAAAGAAAGGAAAAAGAAAAAAATAAATAAAAGGAAAAGAAAAAGAAAAGACAAAACATCTAGCAAATAAAAATGCTGAACAGAGACCTATTCAGAAGAGGAATGAGGTGTTTGGGGCAAGAATCTTCATCTACCCTTATTTATAACTCATCCATGCTGGAGATGGCCAAAGAACCGCTTTTTCCTACAGCTGCCAGCCATAAAGCCAATTCCCTCCATGAGCACTCCACTCAATGAAATATTCCTTCCATATTTTCTAGAATTTGTTTCAAAATGTTCTTACTCTAATTGTTTTTACAACAGCCTACTGGTCACAGTTCTGCACTATTTATTTTCCTTGCACTAAAAGCAAATGCGTATTTCTGCATCATAGAAGGAAAACCGCTTTTTCTTCCTTTTTTTAAATTAAAATGGTGCAGTGACATGTATTCATCAGACCTCCCTAAACATTTACGCATGCATTGGGCTTTGCTATCAGTGTTAGAGCTAACCAGGAAAAGAAAGTGAATCCCTCATTAAAAAGCAATACAACTAATGATGCATCAGAATGAGTAGCCATTACTCCACTTAAACCTAAATTAAAAATCCTGGTATTTGCATTGTCGATTCACTCACAAAATGAAATCTCTTATTACCTTACCAAATTTTCATTACTGAGATGTAAGTGGATCCCAAATTGCTTTTCTAGTAGAATGGCATTTTAAAAGTACAATCCCTGATCATTTCTGTTCATCATCATTGTTGGAGATTATCTCAATTAATGGGCAGCATGTCTATAATAAATTACCCTTCAGGTAAAATCACCTCACATTTCTGGAGTTTCAAGGAATTTATCAGCAAAATCATTTTCATCTGAACTGAAACTCCATGGGTGAGTGCTCTTTAGGTTGAACTTTCATTGAGAATGTTTTCTAAGTTGAGGAGCAGAGAGAGAGAGGGAGGGACACAGAAAAGGAGACCAAGAGAGAGCAGAGGACACTCACAGTCAGTCTTTGCTTGACCTGATCAAATTTACAACTTGCATAACTGGATATACACGTTGTCCCAGCAAACGGCAACAACTGCCCATTGATTACTCTGGAGTAGCTCTTCATCTTCTACTGTGATTTTTTTTCAAACACTAGTTTCATCCAAATACTGGATAAAAGGGGAAAGGGGAAAGGGAAAAGGGGAAAGGGGAAAGGGAAAAGGGGAAAGGGGAAAGGGAAAAGGGGAAAGGGGAAAGGGAAAAGGGGAAAGGGGAAAGGGAAAAGGGGAAAGGGGAAAGGGAAAAGGGGAAAGGGGAAAGGGGAAAGGGGAAAGAGGAAAGAGGAAAGGAAAGGAAAGGAGGAAAAAGGAAAAAGGAGAGGATCCCCTGACTTTCACAGTGGTGCGAAAGTGCAGGACCTCCCCTAGGTCTAACTCAGCATTGCTCTACATGGTGTTGCCTACCTTTACCAGACGATGAGCACAGGACAAGCCTGCAGATCCACCACCTTCGCCTTCAGCCTAAACCTGCGCTACACACTGCCAGCGCTGACAGTGCTCCCTCAGACACAATAACTCTTCATTATCTGGAAACAGTGACGTGACATTTATTGCTGAATTTTTCAACTAGGCAGAACTTGAAGTGACCCCAGAAGATACTGCTCTTGGACCAAAGCCCGAGATCTTTGTCAGCCCTATTATGAAAGAAATGGACCAAGACATGTTCCTCCTGGCAGGGAAGGGAGTTTTGCCTACTTATATCGGTGAGAAACAAATAGGACCAACAAGTCAGGTTTTTAGTAAAAATGGACTGCAAATCAAACTTTTTCGCTGTCTGGAAAACAAAAGGAATTTGATTATTAACATAGGTGGAAAATGGTATTTTCCATAAAAAATAATGCATTATTTTAAATACTTTAGATAGAAATTAAAGTCTTGGTGATTACCAAAGCCTAAAATTACATATTAAAAAAAAAAAATTGTAAATGATCCTTGCTCCTATCAAAGCTTTCTGTCCTGCTAGCAGGGAGAAGAAATAGTGGCCTCTGACTCTTTGACCCGATATGCTGAGTGATTCAATTTGAAAATAACACAAATAACACGAGAAGATGGATGGTGTTTGTGGTATTTTAAGGTCAAAGTACTAAGAAGAAACATTTATTTTCCTTTCTGTTTCCATCTAGTAAAGTCAGATCAGTGCAGTGGCCATGTTGAACCAACTGTGAAGATAAAGTGTTGAAAACTTACAGACAATTTAGACAAATTATAGTTTCTGTTACCCTTCAGTGTTACTTCTGCTGGAAGGGAGAAAAAAGAAGACAAGGATTTAATTCCAAGTCACTTTGATGTAACAAAATGGACCATTCTTAACAAAATTAAATACAGAAAGACAGAAGTTTGTTTGACAGACTTCTCAGCATTTATGAAAGAGATGAGCAAAAAAAACCACCCAGAACTATTTCAATTAGAATTATGTGCTGAAGTGACAGAGGAAAATTAAAAAGCAGCACTGTCAGCTTCCAGTAATTCATGAATTAGCATTCAAAACAGGGTTGTTACATAAGTAGCCTTTAATTGAAAACACTATTTTCTCCTTTCACACAAATTGTAACAGCTGAAGGCTGAACAGAGGTTAAAAAAAAAAATTGTAAATGATCAGTTTGACCCTGTGCCCGGTGGAAATATTAAAAGCCTTTCTAAAGAGTCACAGCTTCCCTTTTCCCCATGGGCTGCAGCATCACTTTGGAGCAATTTGGATGTCTAAACACGGGCATCCCGTGCCCAAGCACATCCGAGGCACCCGCGGAGGTTCGGCAGACACAGAGCCACCTCCTGCTGGTGCGGGGCAGGAGGGATGGCCCTGGTGGCACCTGAGGATTCGGGCCAAGCACCTGAGATGCTGCTCTTATCACTTCTTCGTAATCCAGTCGTGACCTCCTGCATTGTGAAAGCTTCCTCTCCTGGTCCACATGCCATTTTAATTTTTAAAAAAAAAAAAAAGTGCCAAAAACAACACACACCAATTCGAAGGCCAGGAGTTCTACAAAGCCCCTTTCCGTTTACCTCTGGGGGTCCCTTTATAATGGGAAGGAAAAATGTAATATCCAGAATGAAGAGGAGAATCAAGCATACGTGAGTCAGCAACAGGAGACTTCCCAGAGGACTGTCATTTCAGAGGCTTTATAATAATCAGCTTCATTTTCCTACAATGCAGACCCACTGGCATTAAGCTCAAGAGACAGCAGATTACACACCGCACCATTTAAATTTATTAATATTATATCTGCTATTCAACATAACATCAGAAGAAATTACGTATCTTAACATGAAATGTAACTAGATGGAAAGGAATACTGTGACGAATTCAATATTGGTAATAGAAGATACCCTTATTGACACCAATTCAGAAGATTTTCTTTAGACAAATGAATATGCCACACCATCACCCAGCCCTCAGAGACACAAGCAATTTCCATTTTTCAGTGGCTACTCCATCCTCTTACAAAGCACAGAATTTCTTTTAGCTGTCATTTAAATATCAGGGTGAACCTGGTCCTTAGAAACAGGGCAAGGGCATCCCATCCTGACCATGTAAGCTCATAAGGATTTGGGCTTATGATTTGGGTAATTCTCTATGTGAAGGAAAAATAAATCTATAACAAAAAAATTTCATTCTTACTTCATATTCTAGTTTTACCCCATAAATCTTGGATGTCTCTGCTGAGACCTTGGCTTTTGATTATATATAGTTGTGAAGAAAAAAAGGAGGAAGGTTTTATTTCAGTCCACTGGGTCAGGCTGCCTTCATCTCTATGGACTATTTGTACTGCCCATTACCTGGATTACTTGCCTGTCACTGTAATATAAATTCTTAAACCTACCGGCAAGAATTTTCTAAACCATAATTGTTCCAGTAATTGAAACTGCTTCAGTTTTGACACTCAACAACCCATTGTTTGCAACTGGGTAATTAAATGGAAGGTTTAGTTCAAAGTCTTTTCCTGTTATTTCCTGCTGCAATTTAGCTAAAAGTACCAACCGCTCTTCAGGTAGGTAAATTGATTTGAACTTGGTCAAAACTCAGATGTTACTAACCAATGTCTTTTGCACAAGTACAGGAGGGAAATAAAAATAACTAGGGGCATATTTAATACATTCAGATGAATAAAAAAATGGAAATTGCCAACATTAGCACGTGAAAGAACAAACAATCAGAGCCCCAAACAACCGGCAGCAATATTAAAAGGCAGCCCCCAGATCCAAGAAGCTGTTTGTGTACGCATCAGCTCTCTCTACCTTACTGAAATTTCGTGGCAAGCTGTTGCAGTCAGCCAGCTAGAAGGGAACAGAAGAACATTATATGTCTGGGAACTTCACAGAAAAAAGTTATTTTATCATCTCGGAAAAAAAATCTATCACAGATGACCAAAATAAGGTGCTCATACATGCAGCACTTGACAAGATAATATTATTATTTGAACTTCAACCTCTTTTCCCATATTAATGAATGAAGTCTTGCAGAACACATTATTATCTGCACAAATGTTAACATCTTACTATCCCAATTTAGAGCATGGTGACCCATGATCACCTTACTCTTACTCACAGTTACAGATATTTTACCATACCCACAGAGCTCAATGGCACTATCAGAACACACCACTCTGTTGGAATGACCTGGCCCAGGGTATCCTTAGCAGGTCCAGCACAGCAGAGATATTTTGCAGAGGTCAAGCAAAGCAGAAACATATCTCAAATAACGAGAAGGAGATGCTGCAGAGCACCTGCCTTGCGCAGCTCTCACACAGGCACCATGGCAATGGCCCTGGCTTCTCCGGACCTCAGCACCGCATGTGAGTGGCCCTTTTAGGCAACCCTGTGCCCCAGTGAACACCTCCTACCACACAACCTTGCACAAAGATTTCCTCCTTATCTCATTAATCCATGTTGTAGGGTCTCATGCACCGGGAAGCTGAGGGATGGGCAATTTCACTGTGTGAAGCTAGCAAATAATTGAATTAAGGTTCAGTAATTGCAGTTATCACTACAAGACGTATTCAAGCAAAAATAAGCTCAGCAAAGCACGTATCCGACTTTAAGTATATGTGAAGAGTCCCATTAGCTTCAACAGCATTTATCAGGCAAGCTGGAAATTACACACATGAGAGTGCAATAAAAAAATCAACATATTTGATTTTGAAATAACTCCGCAAATAAGAAAAAAATTGAGGGATGAGATTAAAACTATTTAACATATTCTATGTCATGTAATAATATGAGCTTTCTGCAATGGGAGAGATTAAATTCCTTTACACTGGTTCATATTCCTGTTGTACACACAGCACATCCAGGGATCAGTCCTTAGACTGGTGGCAAAGGCTTTAGGAGGTGATGATCTGCCAAGACACCTACTCTCCCAATTCCCTCTCCAGTATTCAGCCAGCAGGTCACAAAGGCAACCTCAGCCAGGTTCATCAGTAAAGCCATCTGCAGTTATTCATATGGAATTGGAAATGGTATGACCCCCAGAATGAGGTGCAAAGCCCTTGTACAGCAGCAGCACAGAGAGCTGTGAGGATGCATTTGGACGTTTTGCTGTGGCTGGATCTCAGCCATTTGCAAACATAGCGCAGGAAAAAGCATCCCCTCTGCCACCTATGCTCCAACTATCCCCTCATATCATGAGCTGGCGGGGCAAAGCAGCAGATTTCATCCGGTTGCAATGGTGACAACTGGAATTCTCTATTGACAGGGGAGCTAACACTTTGGGAAAGGCTTAATAAATAGCAGGAGACAGTCAGTAAGAGGCTTAGCAGATTTTACCATGTAAAACCAATCTTGGAAAAATATTTTTATTAGTATCTCAGTGGGGCACAGGCAATAAAAGCAGCGCAAGTTTCAAACCTCGCCACTCTCCGTAGCAACTGAGGCAGGGAACTTTAGTACACTGTTAATATCCAAGCATCTGTATTTTTTTCCCTCCTTTTTTTTTTTCTTTTCTTTTTTTTTAAGATCAGCAGAGAAAGATCAACCCAGTATCTCATGGGAGACTCAGATAATCAGCTCAAACCAAATTGCAATACATAATTATAATCACACAACTGGCAGGCTTTGCTCAAGAGAGAATATGGGCTGGCACAGCTGAGATTCAAGCATCACAACCCACGACCCAAACAGAAATGAAGCTCAATAGTTAAAAAGCCAAATGGAGCCATAACCACTGATATTTCAGTGTAGCCTGAGTCTGGTCTGCAGCTTGTACACAATGAGTTTTAAGAGCCTCAGACTAAGGGAGCCCACTCATGGTTCATTAGCACCAAAATCAGTCTCTTCATTAGGGATGTCAAAGGAGAAGCTAAGGGGTGCTGCCCAGTTCCACCGGGTAAGTAGATGTAGGTGTGGGTGTAGTATTAAGCACATGAATAAATTTACTGGACCATCCCCTTTTCATTTCACTTTTCGTTTTCTTCTGTCAGCTGCACTCCAGGCAGGAGGCCACAGGGAACCATCTCCTCCCAAAACTCAGCCACAGCGATATCTTGGGTCTGCCCTCACTCCCCACATTCCCTAAAATGAGTGAGCTGGGAATGGGGAAGGCAAAGACCCGAATTCCCTTCTCATGAAACAGAAAAGGTCCCTGCAGGCTTTAATTAACACCAGGACCAAGATGGACAAGGGCTTTGTTGGCTTTTTTTTTCTTTATTCTCTTCATCCTGCTCAGGGCAGGATGGACACTCAAGCCTATGTCTGCTGGAGGACCACGCAAGTGTTCAAGTCCCTCTGCTGAACCACGACTCCAATAGTCAGGAAAAATCACACACAGCCAGTCTGGGTTTTTTTATGAGGTAACTTGAATGTTCTTTAAAAGGCTGCTACAAAGATTTAGATTTGCATTTTTGGCTTCACAAAGAAAAAGGAACAAACAAATAGACTGAAAATTTTGTCACAAACTTATAAGTTGGGGTGAAGCCTCTTTTTTCTTTTTTCAAAAGCAATGAAAGATTAACATCCTTTCCATACTCCCCCAAGTTGTTTTCAGACATCAGATCCTGAATTTTTCTTGAGCTGGTCTTGAATTTGGCATTGAACTTACTGCAAAAGTCTGCTGTTAAGCCTCTGCAGATACTGCTTTTTTCCTCTTGAAAATATTTTCTAGTCTTTCTCAGATGGCCAGGCACTGAGTCTGTGTACTTTGAACCTCTCTACACGTTACAAAGACACAAAATACTGCTTCTTCATAGTTTGACCTAACTGTAACTAAGAGCTTTTTTCCTGACTCTGTCCTCATATACGGAAAAAAGTGGAATCTAGTGAAATTATTACAAAGCTGGTTAAGCACAGGATATAACTAATCCCTCATTTCACAGCTGGAGGTTAAACTGAGCCTCATTAAACCCAATGTTCTTGCTCACCCACAACAGAAACAAATGGGGCATGGCAGAGCTCTGCATGTGCACGTCGCTCTCACACGCGCACTCCTGCACAGATATTCAGCTCCAGTCCTTCGAAAATTTTGAGTTAAGTTGAGGAAATCATGTGATTGTCTCAAATTCCTAGTATTCTATAAACACTATACGCTTCTGTCTATCTGTTGTTTGACTTCTGGATTCAGAACTTCTTGAATTATATTTCCTAAATTTTTAGGGAACTCTATTTATATGTGCCAGGTGACATTTTCATAAAACCCCTTGATTCCACAGGTGACGACCCCCAGAACACACCGTTCGCCACCCAGCTTTCATGACAAGTTGCAAAAGCTCATTTCTGTCATTGATCCTGCTTTTAAATGTTCTCCTTCCCAAGAATGGGAGGTGAATACCAAGAGAATATCTGTTTGGGTAGGTGGCAGCCCAAGATCCTGATGTCCAAAGTCAACAAAAGGAACTCCATTGTCTTAAAGGGCTTGAAAGTATTTTGGATGCCAGTCTCAGACATCTTTGAACTGCTCTCAAAAAACTGTATATCTCTTATTTGGGGGGGAAAGACATTTTATTCAATGAATATATATTGTTTACTTACATCCCAAGTTCACTTATTTAAGAGCAAATTGGTCAGATCAGTCTTGTCATTTTAATATGTAGAAGAAGGAGGTGAAATGAAACACAGTTGGACATATATTGGTTTTGCATGTTGTATTTTCTTGAATCTTCTGTCTCCACAGCTAAGGAAGCTACACTTGGGAGAGACTGCTAATATTTTTTTTCATTTATTCATGTAAGGAATGCAATGCAATTAGAGGCCCAAATCAGGGTTTGGAGAGTGGTCTTATGAAAGGTCTCATGAGAGGAGGTCTCATGAAAATCTGGTTCTGTGTGAGCTGTACTGCATGGGATCCTACAGAAAGTATCATCATTGACTTGAAAGGAAAATTCGGATGAGGCCTAAAATATGCATCTCCTTTTTGATTAGTTAAAATTAATATGCATCTAAACACTTAAACAGTGCATAAAAGCAGTAATATAGTAACCTAGGGCACGTCCCCATCAGTATTCTGAATTTAAATGGAGACCAAACGCACCAAAAGCTTTCATGTCTGAGTTGCTCTCTGTTAGAAAAAAATCCAATTTCCCTTGTGAGACCTTAAATTAAGGCAATTACAGTTATCCTCCTCACATACAAACAGTAGGTAGACTTTGGGGAAATAAGACAGGTTTGTAATTTTGTTCTGCTTGTGGTGAGCACGTGCAAAGCTCCTGGCGCAAGCCATGGCCTCACAACAAAACTCCAGAGCCACAGTCCAAGGAGAAGCCCAAATGTTAAGACCCAATAGCAACTCCGAGAGGTAACACCACAGACATGAACTGTTAATGGCAGACTTGGCACAAAACTGACCGATAATAAAAGAACAGAGGAAATTGCACTCCAGCCAGCACGCTGTGGGCTATTTCTTTCTCTCCTCCATCCTCTGCTCTTCAGGAAGAGATCAAGATCTCCACTGAATGGCATTTACATCTTTGGTTTTTGCAGTACTAACAGGCTCTCTTAAATCCCAGGGTCCATTTTTTTTGTTTGTTTTTTTCTTATTTTCAGAACGATATACTAGAAACTGGCTGCTGATTGCACATTTGTGCCAAGTTCACATTTGCTTAAGAAGAACTGAGGTAGTCTGTAGATGCTCTTACTGTGGAAGCTCCAAGCTCAAAAACCTCAGCTCTAATAGCAGTGTTTACAGGTATTATTTACTATTATTTTACCATCGGTACAGCTGCAGCCTTATTTTACTTCAGGCTAGGCATGCAGTTTCTTAAAAATAAGACTAAGCACAGTTTTCAAGACTTTCTAGGGATGCTCTAAATATCTCCCAGGGATACTCTGAAACCCATTCAGCTAGCAAGGCACACACTGAAATGCTGTGAACTGCTGGTAATACTGAAGCCTATTTTGTGATTTTAATTAAATAGTCTCACGTTCCTCATAAATCCCAAGGGTTGTCCCCTCCCTAGAGAAGAATTTTTTGTGTTTCTGCTCTGTACCAGGGGACCTGAAATTTTCCTTGAAAGATGAACCAGGACCTCACTGTCAAACATCCAGTTACTCAGAGTGTCACCTGTCCAATACATCTGCTCTGTTCAAAGCTGGGCTTTTCGAAACAAAGGTGTGCAACATGCTCTCGGCTTCTCTGAGTAGGAAACTGCCTCTGGCATTCCTGTTCTGAAGGGAAAAGCCAGACCCAGCTCAGCAGAGACTATAAACCCAAAGAAGTCTCAACAGCCAGCCATGGCACACAGGACTTGCTTATGAGGAGAGAGAACAGGGTCCCTGAAGCCTATAAACTTCAGTTTTAGTTAAAAGTGCCTGACCCTTGCCATTGAACAGAATGGCCTGAAAATGCAAAATAGTGTGAACAACAGCCAAAAGTTTGTCACTGTTATTATCTCTAAAATGTATGCATTAGTTATAAAACTAACCAGAATTGACCTTTGGAGCTCCTGATGCTCATAAAAACAGGTTTCTCTAATCTTCAGGCAAAAGAGTGTAACTACAAATTCATTTTTAGCTTAAGGAGCAGTGTCGGGTGACTTAAGGGGTCTGTTTTCTGCTTGGACACTTTCAGCTCAGAGGAACAGAAAGCAAATACAGTCTCTCATTTCAGGGGTTATATTTCTGTAATATGGAAGGTACCCTCATCTAGTCAACCAGAGGCCACAAAAGAGAGGTTAACACCAGCTCTCCTGGGCACTGCCCACAATGACACAGAGGAAAAACAGGAATTCTCCCACATGATGTTGCACAGACTGATAGCATGCACACCATAGAACTTAGTGCACTTCTTCCCTAGAGAATGTGAGACTATAAAAGTGATGTCTCCGAAGCTCTCCAAAGCTAACACCCAATGTTCCACAGAACTTACGTTCATCTTTACACCTCGGGTAAAGCTTTCAGACACCAGCTACACTTGTGAGAAGGGCTGACACTGTCAACCCCAGGACACTGAGGTCCTCACTTGCTCTGCGGGGTCTTTGCCACTGTGGTTACACCACAGACAACCACCAGCACAAGTAAGCAGGAATCAAGGGGCCATTTCTGGCAGCAGCATTTGCTTCAGCATATCCTCAAACAATAAGAACCAGGGCAACAAAAGCTGTGTGTTGTCAGAGTCGCTGCCAGGGATTTTGCCAGCACAGAGATGTCATCTGAAAGTGTGACTTTCTAGTTAACACTGCCATGCCAGCAAAACATTACAGTGTAAACCTGAGTCAGAGAAAGGTGCAAAACTGGAGTCGTTTCTCCTCAGAGAAAGGAGAATGGGAACAGAGATGATTCCTGATGGGTTAGCAAAGTCAGAAAAAGATCATTTCCCAACTGGACATATATATTTCCTTCCCTAGAAAGCAAAATAACTTGAAACCTCCAAAAATCCATATACGGGTATCACAAATAACATCTACTTCTCCATTCACCTTCCTCCCACTTCAAAGTGTGGCTCATGAGATGGTACTTCTTGATCTCCCAAGAGGAGGGAAAGCTCTGTGCATTACTTGTTCAAATGAGTCACCAGAGCAAGACACAGGTGAATCCCGGCATGCCTGCGCTGTGGGTAACACGTACAGCACGGAGCGCCCGTCTCAGCACCACAGAGCTCTCACCTCTCCCACTCAGCTCTTCTTCCCAAGTGCTTATGGAGAAAGGAGATGTCAGGAGAAACAGTTCAGGCTGGGGACCCCTGCACTGACTTAATTCCGCGCCTGAAGGTGGTACAAAACCACCGTGTCTCAGCATAGCTTCACACCCCAGACGCCACAGAAGACAAAGCAACAAATCTCGCTCAGGATGCACCAGGTAGCAAAGGGGCATTGTGTCACTGGCCACTGTAATAGAAATCCTCCCATAAAGCTTGCAAGATCATTTACAGCACTGGCCTTCTTGGGTTTCTCTGGATGAAGCACTATTTCAGCTCTATGTTTAGCACTTGGAGAGAAGCCAGGAAGACTTCCATAACCACCACTGATTTGTTAATCCCTTAATGCACAGGCACTGTTTGTTACTTAGGACGTCAGGTTTCATCACTCCTCAGCATGCTCGTGATAGAACGTCTTGACACCAGACTGCAAATATTATTGCAATGTCAATACTCCCAGGGAGAAAGCCAAACCAAGTTAAAATGTGACTTCAGTGTTGACAAGCCAGTTTGGTATTGCAGAGTTTAAATTGCCAGGATCATCTGGAAACTTTAAAAACAGGAGGAAAGTTTGCCAGGATCTTTCTCTGTTAGAGTCTTATCCCAGGATCTGCATGGTAAGAGCTGAACACTTTCCGATCAGATGAAGGAAGAAAGAATACAGTAAGTGGATTATACTTTTCCAGGAAAGTGCTGGGAGCAACGTGTCCATATGCATGTGAGTTTGTGCCTATACAGGTTTTTCTCATCTTTCTCATTGAAAGAGAAAAAAATCCAAATGTAGGTTTGTAGCACAAAGCTTTGGAGGTGACGCAGCTCAGTATTCCTGGGGTATTCACCCAGACCACGGCAGCTTCCACATTTCTGTTGCACTAAGGAGAGCTGTCTCCGTGCTTACAATAAAAAAGAGGAATTTCCTGAACACCATCTAAAATAGGTCAGATCCTGATCTTTCTGGAGAGCCATTAAGACATTGCACAGGGGCTGCACAGCACGTCGGAGCCAGGCTGGCCTCAGTGGCTGCTGCTGGGGAGGCAGCTGGTCCTCTCCAGAGCACAGAGCTATTTTAAGCCCATTTCCCTCCCTCCTGGATTCAAATGTTTGCAGTGACACAGCCTGGAAGGTGAGGACACCTGAGGACAGTTGTGCCTGTGGAGAAAAAGGCACAGCCTTCCCACCGAGGACAGCAGGAGGGTGAAGGGCTGATGCTTGGGGCTGCTTCAGGCTCACAGACCCCCAGACTAATTGGGCTTCACCCTCCTGATGCAATAAGCCCAGGCAGATATTCAGCCCCTATTAATTTACCTCCCATTAATTACCAACCACTTTTTTTCGACCTCATAAGGCAGATCCGACTGGGTAGTGTGCTGGGCCGTGGCAGGATGAAGCCGGGCCAAGGGCACATTGAGCCCGTCCCCTGAATCCATGAGCATCCCAGCTGGCCACGCACAGCCCGTCTGCTTATCAATAGCCTCAATTAAATAGTCTCGGGGTTTCGACCGACACCAGCTCTACTCACCAGTAGAGTGAAAGACAGAGGGAGTTAAAATCAAATTAGCAATTGATTAATACATGAAGCCACTCAGCGGCAGTTGAGCACTCTTTTGGGGTTTTAACCCTTCAGTGGCCTGTGAGTTTTGTGTCATGGCTAGCAAGCCCAATGAATACACAGAAAATTTGGGGTAATCTTTTTTAAAAAGCTCACAGTCAGGTCAAAATGTGTATTTTAGTAAATATAAGGTTTGCCAAAATTACTTTCTGGAAATTTCAGTAAGCATAGAGCCTTTTTTTTTTTAAAGAATGTTTTAGAAACGTGATCCTGGAGCAGTCTATTTTCAGACTTGGTGAAATACAAAGAACAGCACAACACAGACTAGCAAAAAAGGTATTAAGAAAAATAATAATCGAGGGTTTTTTTTACTTCCAGTTCTTATAATTGGAAAGAATCTGGAACAAAATGACTGTGAAAATAAGTGCTTAAAGTAAGAAGCAAAGTATAGAAAAACCTTTAATATGCCAGGGAAGTAGAACACTCCAACAGTGAAAGACTGCACAGAACAAGAGAAAAAAGATAACTCTTCCCATAGTTGAAATAGACAGTGTTTCACTGATTTCAGCAAAGCTGCCTCTGTTTATACCAAGTGCTCTGTTCTACAGGGGATCCAGGGGACATACCAGACAGAACGTTTTCTTCTTGCTGCTTGACATTGCAATACACAGACAGGTAAGCACCAGGAGTGATCAAAAACCCGGTGGCATGTGGAGTAGACTTTGAAGGGCAGATGCAAGCAAAAAATGCCAGTTTAGAGAGGTGTACTCTTTTTTAAGCATGATCTCAAATAAAAGCTGGGAGCCAGCACTGCACAAAACTATTCCCAAGGCTTTCCTTTGACTACCGCCTCCTCTTTCAACAAGATAAAAGTCTATGTAAATGGGCAAGCAGGACAAAATCCTACAGCAAGGGCACAGGCAGTGCTGGACCTTCGCAGCATCCCTGAGAGCAGTGGTGGAACAAGGTGTTCTGCAGGGAGGCGTTAATGCATCTCCAAAACACACATGGACACTAACAGAAGATTTACTTCTTTTTTTTTTTTTTGGAAAAAAAGAAGGAGATCAAATCCTATCAGTGAGGGATTGACATGAAAAGACCATTATGCTCTTCTCCTAGTAGGATGTCCACTGAAAGCCCTTGTGCATTCAAGTGGGCAGTCAGACACAACTACATGGAAACAGGAGAAGAGAGCCACATTGATATCTATCAGGCAATAAAAAACCTACCTGGGAAAGAAGCTTGTTGTCATCCTCCAGCAATTTCACTTTTGTTTCAAGTTGCCTGATATAGTTGGAAGACGAATCTTTAGGAAAAGAGAAAAAAATAGGTTTAAGATTCTTGTGTTACCGGCAAGTACCATCAGACAGTGATATGTTTTCTCATTCTGTGGAAGACAAGTTTGGGAAAGACCTAATGAATGAAACCCCAAGTGTATAGTGTGAGAAAGGAATTCTGCCAAAAGCTTTTTTTACTAAAAAGCTGACATTCAGCAACAGCAATATCTTCTGCGAATCTGTATCAGTGCCACCAGGTTGGGGGTGGGGAGTACAGAAGTAAAGTGAAGTTGAAATATTGTGTTTCATAATTTTATGGAAGCAATTTCCTAGCTTTGAAAGCCATTTACATTCGTCTAAAATGCACCAAAATACTGAACAACAGAACAAGATGTTTCCTTTTAGGTTTGGATAAACAACCCCTCCCCACATGTGCCTTTTTCTTTCAGAAACTGAAAAAACTCACAAAAAAAGCTGCTGGCACGGGTCTACAGGGAGGTCACTGCCACAGCTCCCAGTGCTGTAAAAGGGCAACAAGTGGATACAGCAAAGTCTCAGAGCAGCGTTGTGCAGACTGCCTGACGTACACAGCAAACACCTACCAGGGCATCTGTTTTTTTCTGAGGGAAGTACGTGACTGAAAAATACCAGGACAATAAAATAGAGAATACTCTCACATAAAAAGGTAATATTCAACCAGAAGAAGTGTAATGGCCAGTTTACCATTGCAGTAAGACAGCAACACCAGATGGGGTGACCTGGCGTAGAAGATAACCTGCTGGGCAGCTCTGTGGGTGGCTCACTGCTCTCCAAAACATCTGGTTTTTGTTTTGAAACATGCTTTGAAGCAACGCATTTGCAAATTTCACAGGGAAGAGAATAAAGAAGCCTGGGAAAACATTTTCTTCATTGTAATTCTAGCTTAGCAGTTTGCAATAGTTCCTTCTATCCCCCTGGATGTTTGCAAAATTCTTCCTCCAGTTGTCATTACGTCAGCAGAGGCCATGAGTTGTTACAGCGGGAGGAAAAGTTTTGCAGTTTAAGCATATGAAAAAAACCCAAACATTTTCCCCACAGCTAAAAGGGCTCTACAAAACGGAATTACACTTTACCTCGTTTCATTTATTAGGGCATGACTGCAAAAGCCACTATTCAACCACAGGACTTCTTGCTGAGCGTGAATCAGCGAGGAACCAGGCGTTCACACAACTGCACCGATGCTGGTCGGTGCACGTTGCCAATTGTCAGCACCTGTCAGGATCAGCCCTGCCATGGTCAGCAGGCACTGCTGCCTGCACCTCTGTCTGCACCTCTGTCTGCACCTCTGCCTGCACCACTGCCTGCACTGCTGCCTGCACCTCTGTCTGCACCTCTGCCTGCACCTCTGTCTGCACCTCTGTCTGCACCACTGCCTGCACCACTGCCTGCACCGCTGCACAGACAGACACATGTGTGAGGTTTGGGCTGGCTCTGCACCGAACAGCTTATCTTTGCCTCTGCCAGTAGCTGCTGAACGCACTTGGCACAAGCCCGAGTGCCATTTTTTGGCCGCTCTGGGGGCAGTTTAGCAGAAGAGCCAAAACTCAAGCTACAGCTAATCACTGAGAGTGTTCTGACCATTCAAGAGAAAAACTGGAATATGCTTGAAAAAGTGCTGCCATAGACAAGTGCCAAACTGCACATAAAGAAACAGCAGGACAGATCAGAATCAAGTGCCCATCTAAAGCACAAACACTCTCAGAGGAGACATGCTCACTTTTTTTGTTTGGACTGTGCTTTGTCCAAATGAGCCCTCATGAAAAAGGTTAAGAAGACACTGTAGGAAGCTATGTAAGTTCAGTGAGCAGTTTAAGTGGTGATAAGGTTCACAACAACATCACCATCAGCTGCAGGGACCAAAAACCCTCTCTGCACAACAATCACCCCAACGTGGCAGGAGTCTCCAGGTCAGAGGGGAAGAGGGCAAACCAAGTAGGTTATAGGATCAATCCACAGCACCTTCCCTACGAAGGCCTTGTGCCAACAGCATTGTGAATTTAGTCATGCATATCAAATGGTGGTGAGTATAATGCTGTAGAAGATCAGTGCGTAAGTCAGCAAGATTTCAGCATCAGCTTGAACAACTTGCTGAATTAGTAATGAACCTGTCCTCCAGTGTGGTGAGAGATGAGTTTGAGATTCTTAAATACAAAGCCAGGAGAACCATGGACCCTTTGGTCTGACCTCCTCTGTGCCCCAGGCCACTACACTTAGTTAACTTACCCCTAAACCCAGCCCAGTAACAGCCATTGGGCTAAACAGTTCCCAGAACAGTCTCCAGCTCTGGCTGAAGACATCCAGAGACTCCACACCACTCGTGTGCTGAACACAACAGCCTCAATCAGTAGATCTGGTCAGATAAGGTGCCCTTCCCTGTCTGCCCTCCAGCTTCACCGGTGCCGTATGCTGCCAGGGCAGCACCAGAGCTGAGCGCCTCTAAACCATGAATGCAGTGATCCTGATACAGCACGTCCTGATTTTTATCTCAAAGTATTGGGGCTTTCAAAGCAGCTTCAAGGAAGGATTCAAAGCAGTGTCAAAGGAGACGCTCAATCCACACCTGCCTGGGAATCAGAGATATGTCTCTGGACCAAGCGCAGTCTCTGCGTGCATAAATTGCACAGATAGCAACACTTGCACAAACAAGGGTAAAAATGCTAGATAATGCTAAAAAAGATCTTGATGTGATGCCAGTAACAGATAGAGGCTCCACAAGAACCCCAGCACTGAACAAACGCGTTGCCTGTTAGCAGTCCAAGTCTGTTTCCCAAGTGGCAGAGCGCCTGGCATATGCAGTGACCCCCCCACACCTGTGTACTCTTAGCACTACTGTTTATATAGTGGACCACCAACCACAGGACTTATATTGTGGACCACCACACCACATCTTGTGCAAAGAACAGCAACCAAAAAAAAAGCCTGTGGGAACTATTTCTGATGCTAAAAAGCCCTTTCTCCCAGTTCCGTGAGGACAGAGAAACTGCAGGAAGTCCTCTCCAGCAGCTCTGTGTTCAAGCACAGTGGGACGTTACCCGCGGTGGAGGCCGGCACCCTGAATCTCATGAGCAAACTCTTGAGCTGGTTGCGGGTTCCAGCACTGCTAACACCTCCAGAAAATAAGGTTAAGCAGGCGAATGGTGATGCAGAGCTGTTGTGTTCAGGCTCTGAATGCTACAAGGACTGACTGGTTGGGTGACAGAAAGAGCATGGCTGCCAAATAAAAGGAAATGGAGAGGGAACTATTTCCTCATTCTGGTTTCATTTCCCTTGCGAAAAAAGGGTGCTCCTTGGGAAGGCAAGCCCTGCATCCCCAGGAGCCAGTGCACACCACAGCTACACCCCCATCTTGAAAGCCCACTCTGAGATTTGCTGGAATTTATCAAACACCACTGTTCAACCCCAAACCATGTCCTATGTCTGACCTCAGCCAGAAAACACCCCACAGCAACATACAGAGAAAAAAAGCAAATGAGCTGTTTTGTCAGGAGAAGACGATTTGTGTCAGGCAAAGGCTGAGAAACAGTGCTCAGAGCCATCACCATCCTCTCTGTGCCCTCAGAGATGAACCACCTCCATCTTCTGGCCCTGCCTGTGTTGGGGTAGGTGCCAGATGAGTCATTTGCATCTTGATCTCAGGTTTAAAAAATCCCATAACTCTCATGACAGCAGGCAGTAAGACTGCCGGGCTGAGCAGCACAACCCCAGGTTGGGTCTCTCCCACGTTAGATCAAGAAACACATTCCCAACATTTTTCTGCCTCTGACCTTCCTCTTATCAGTGAATTTCCCTCCCCTCCTGCCTCCCCCAGAGCCATGGAGCAAAGATGGCCTCACTGACCCACCCAGGAGAGGCAGCAGAGCTGGAACACTGATGGCTCAGACCCTCTCATTCCCTTCATTACAAATTAAACGAATGGTCCTCATTGCCTTGTCAAAGCCTGCCGCCAGCTATGGGGACTGTTCCACCTTCACCAGCCCAAAGGCATTCTCCTTGGTGGTACAAGCAGCTCTCAGAGCTGGGTGCTGCGGTGTATTCACCCACCTCATGGCACTGACTTCAAGTCCACCCACACCTGCTTGTGCTTCGCTGGTGACCTGACACCTCATCCTGCCCAGGCCAGACAACCACAACAGCTGCCTCTGCACAGGTGCGGCACAGTGAAGGACAGGTACAGTATCAGGGAAGCAGATAAGGATGGTGGTCAAGGACACATCATCAAGGATAAGCTTTTTGGGGGGATGCTCTGGCACTCAGTGCCACCTGGGATGACAGTGGGGCCAACGCCTTCCTCCAGTTACTCCTCAGGGCCACAAGCACCAGCTGCATGAGCAATGGGTGCCTTAGTGGACCAGAGGGCACCAGAGGGAAGGAATCTCCCATCAAAACATCCCACCTCCCAGCCAACACCCTCCCTGTTGCAGCCATCACACTTGGTGCAGAAGATGTGGTCAGGGAGAGAGCCAATGTCATGCCCTGCCAGGCTGCTACTCACAACAGCGAACCAGATGAAAGCCACAACCACCACCAGTCAACGCTCACTTGTACAATGTAAATACTTCAAGCTAAAATGTTCACAGAGTTGCAAAACCTGAAGTCTCGTTTCTTTACAAAGCCTCTGAAAAACTAACTGGATGTAGCTCCTCACACTGCCTCAACGAGAGGCAGAAGAGTCGCATTGCCAACCCAGAAAAGAGCAGTACTGCTATTATCCACCGTCCTCAAGATTTGCTGTCTTAAAAAATATACTTCATCTGGAATGGAGTGTAATTCAACTTGGATGTAATCTAGCTGAGTAACTTTTCCCCACGTAGATAAACCACTTAATACTCATTACAGTTAAATTGAGGCAAGACAAATCACTCTACCTTGTTTAACTCAATGGCCTCTGAGAGAGCAGGGAACTGCCTGGCTCCTGAAGCTTTTTTAAAACATAAATTAGAAACTGTTTTAACAACCAAAACAATCTTTCAGCCTGCAGAGCACAAAACAGTGTCATTTTAAAGACATTTGGAGACACTGAAGCCTTTCTGATTCTCACCTGAGATTTCAGAGGAATCTGTCAGAGGGGTAAAAAAGGAGAACCGTACATTTATTTTGACAGTAGCAAAGGAAATGTTTTTATTTTCTTGTATGTCATTTCTCCAAACCACAAGTGCGCAGAGCAGAATGTTATGCGGTAACTACATGGTTGGGATCAAGACATTTTTATTTAAGACCTTTTCATACTGAGGCCTTAGCACTTAAACGAATATAAAGAAAAAAATGCAATCCCTTTACTTAGGGTGGTTCACAGCAGAAATGCAAGAAAAGATTACTGTAGGTGTCCGTGAGAGGAGGAAGCTGTTGAGAGCCCTGTAATGGGACTCACTGGCAGTGGGACAGTCCCTACACCCAGCCTCGGCAACACAAAACAACCTGGCACACGCAGACTTGAGCCAACAGAGGTGGCTTAGGCGTCTTTCACGGCACCCCACTGGGGTTTGAGTTGTCTTTTCGACGTCTGCTACAAAGAGGGGTTTATGTGGTGTCTGGCTGGGGTGCTGGCTGGCAGGTCAGGACTGGGGTGCCCCACTCCAGCACTGTCCCCGCGTGCACCACAGGGGTGCCCCAGCAGCAAGGCTGGACAACCGCTACCTCCCACTGCATTTTTCTCCCCAGGAGCTACTTTTACTGAGCATGATTTAAGACAGTAAAGCACAGCTATATTTCATCAATGTCCTGCAAACGAGGCTCTTCCTCTCTTCATAAAAAGCAGCATCCCTAAAGGGATTCTCCCAAATCCAAACCCAAGCAGGAAAGACGCAGAAAGGAATGATGCTCTGGCGAGGTTTGCACCTTGCAGCCAGCTACCTTATTCTCCTTTGCGTGATGGGATGCTGACATTTTCACGCCCTCCTCTTCCATCAAAGATTATCACATAAAAAAGCCTTCAACTGTGCTCAATAAAACATTTCACTGTTTGTTGGCAGTTTTGTTATCACACCTCTGCTCTTCAGCACCATATTTCAGATTCGTATTGCTCTGCTGGTTTTGCTTCTTGACACAGACAAGCAGGCTGAAAAATGGGCCAGCGGTTACATCTCGTAAAGAAGTTGATTTATTAAGGCAACAGGGCACTTTCAGAGCATCTGGGGAGCAGATGAAACTCACATCTCTTTATATATTGTCATTAAAGGAAATTATTGAGAGAGGTGCACAAACCCACCACCCTTGCTTTTTCCTAGGCAGCTCCCATCTTTCTATTCTTACTAGCAAACCACATTCCCAATGGCCTGTTTTGGCTTAACTCGGTGGATGGCTCACATGTGAGCAGGGACACCGGAAAGCCACCATGGAGTTACGGCTTTCAGGGTACGCTCCTCGGTTCACCTTGGGAGGCTCAGCTCTGCAGCTACTGCCACACAGATTCAGAGAGAAGTCACTTGTTCCATCACCTGGAGGATGCTGCTGGTGTCTGAGGGACTTGGCCCCTGTCCCCACATTAGCCCTTGTCCCCACTGAATAAAGGCAGCTCTCTGGCCTGGCACTCAGGCTGCAACCCAGTGAGTCCCTGCTGAAAACGTCACCAAATGCAGCTGTGAAAGCATGCGAGTGATTGGGAGGGCAGATCTGAGACAAAGGGCAGGTAAAAGTCAAATGAAGTATTCCAGCAGTAAGGTAAGCTCATCAACCTAAACTCTCCTTCTCTTCTCTGAGGTCCAAAAAGCATACTCTGCTAACCCAAATCCCCAAACCTCTCCAACAGGAACAAGCTGGGTTCTCCCTTGGGATGTGGTAAGAGAATATGCAACAACAAGGTCTATGGCAGAGGCTCCCAGCCTTCCGCAGCTTTGCAAGAAATTCTGCAAGCAAACCATACCAACTTGCTCTACCTCTTGTTCCACCACCTCATTAACTGTGAGTTGTGTCGGGAGCACTGTTCTCTGCACTCTGCCAGGCAGTATTAAAGATGTGGCATGAGGGCAATTACAGAAACAGAACTAAGGCCAAATATTGATAATTTCTATAGCCAAGATGCTGCAGCACACTGCTACTGAATAGACACTGCCTTAGACTACAATAAATAAATAAAAGGTTCACATGGAGCATCCAAAGTCACCCATGATAACATGTCTGAATAAGACTGGTAGGATCAGGCCTCATTTTCAAGGTGCAGGATCACCTTGAGCTCAGGTATAAAATAGGTATTTAAACACCAGTCAAAACAGCAGAGAAGTGTGTTGTCAGCCCAATCACAAACAACAAGGAAATCCAGTCTCAGACTAATACATTTGTTTTTTAAACTCTCGCAAGCTGGTGGTTACACACTGGTGACACAGCTGTGCTGCTGCAAAGAGCTGCTCCAGCAGGATGGGATGTATGCCACGGCAGCTATTTAATTAACATTTCATAGCAAGCCTGTAACTACAAGCTCTGAAGTTTTTCAAGACCACACATTCCCGACTCAGTTCCAGTTCATTAGGCCTGTCAGGGAGCTTAGCGGCCTTAAGTTGGTCTGTAACAGTCTGATAAGGTCTCTCCTGGCTTTGGTTTTTACAGCTCACTACTGCAACTTCCAGCCATGACATCATCTCCGCGCACAGCAAAACATCTGCCCGCAACAGCTGTCAACAGGAGCTCAAGAGCTCCTGATATCTTATCAGGATTTCATTAGGAAGCAGCTGATAGGAAAGGAGCAGCGTGTGCTTGTGTACAGCAATGCAACTGAGAGAGAGCTCTCTCATCCCGTTGGAAATGCCACCAGTTTCTCCTTCCTTGCCTGGGTGACCTTTATGTTACAATCTTCACAGGGGCCATTCTTCCATCACGGCATGGCACAGGAGGAACCACTGGTGATCACAAAATCATAGAATGTCCTGAGTTGGAAGGGCCCCACAACAATCATCGAGTCCAAATCCTCTCCCTGCATAGCACAACCCCACAGTTCACACCGTGTGTCTGAGGTCGTTGTCCAGTCTCTTCTTGAACACTGTCAGGCTTGGGGCCGTGACACCTCCCTGGGGAGCCTGTTCCAGTGCCCAGCACCCTCTGGGTGAAGAACCTTTTCCTAATGTCGCTTGCATCTGAGAATGTCTAACCCACTCAACCCATAAAACCTTCCTAATGGGAAGGTGGTAAAACACCTCCCAGTCCTGCAGTCTGACACCAGCTTCCCCTCTCCCGAGGGGCACAACCTGTGGCTGCTCCTCTGCTGCTGGGCATGGGCAAGTACAGGTGGTGCTCCCACAGCTCTCCAGGGCTCTCCACAGCTCTCCTTGTAACCTGCCTGCAGGGGATGGCACCTTCCCCACGCTGCTCAGGTGGGCTCCCATCACAAGGTGCTGCCTGCATGGCAGACCAGCTCCACCCTCATTACTTGTCACTACTGTTTGTCAGGGTTTCCTGGGGAAACCTTTCTTTCTATCCCCCAGAGATTTTGAAAGTCAAAAACTGAGGAAAATATTGTGTTTGTTTTACAAATTGTGGTTTAATGCCAGTCTGCGGGCATTGGCCTGAGCACAGTCAGTGTGGAGGTTTTCTTGAGGTCCGATCTCAGACTGAGCTTTCAATCAAGACTGCACAGACTGTAACTACATGCAACGAGTAAGCACAGTGATAGAAATACTAATATTCAAGACACGCACAGCTAGTCTTGACTTGTATACATGTAACAGAGGAAAGCTGATTTAAGGCATTGCAGCGCTCCTGCCCCGTGCACAGGGAAGCCCGTACTGTCTGAGGGAGCAGGTGCTCACTGGACCAATTCCAGGTGCTGCAAAACCTGCAACACCCATCACAGCTCAGCGACACCCAGCAGATTTCAGGTTTTCCTTGGCCTCTTTAAGAAGCCATTTGCTGTCCAACCACATAGACGTACTCAGTGAAGAACTGCCTCAACACAGAAAGGACAACTCCAGAGAAAGCAGGACAACGTTCAAATTGTAGGTGGATCAGAGTGATCCTCCCTTCCAGACAGTATGGTACCAGCATTTCCCTGTCAGTGCTTACTGGTTGATATGATGGGAGACAACAAAAGTTGCAGAAGCTCGAGGAAGGACAGGAGGAGATCAAACTGACTACTGGATGTGATGCTGCACTCATGAAAACTTTCAAGAGAGGAAGAGATGAGTAACACCAACAAACCAGAGGTTCTTCACCTCATGCCTTCATTAACGTAGCTCCATCCAAAAAGCTTTGCTTCCCATGTCAGAGCTGCACTGCAGCACTGCAGGATCTTCCACTGTTGCCCAACCCAGCAGAGTAAAGCCACGGCCTGCTGACCAGTGCCAAGGCAGTGAATTAGGAGATCATCATAATCTTCCTTATTCTGTACCTCTCTGCTCTTGCCACAGATGGACAAGGGCTGATCTACCACAGTATGGCCTAAGCAGGACCTTCCAGGAGAGTCTAATTTTAGATACAGAGAGATAAATCCTCCACTTTTGATTGACCCATGGATTGCTCGTTGTTGGTGTGATGGACTTGTCGATGCGCAGGAAGGAATGGCCAGACTCTCCCCTTGAAGTTCAGACCCTACGAGCCAGTTGTGCCAGACTCTCCCTTGGGGCAAGACAGAGGTGAACAAAAAGTTGTATCACCCACACTCATTTGGGGAGCGGAGCTGCAAGTCACTCACCGCTAATGGGATTCTGCAGCTTTAATGATTATGAAAAGGTTAAAATGACCTGCCAGGCACCCTCAGCTGTTTAAGCCTCTTTTCCTTCCTCGTGCTGCTTTAATCTTGGTAGCACGGTCACGTGACCTGGTCAAAAAAAGCCCTGAAGCCGATTAGTGGCTTTCCACCAGCTACAAACAACTCAAAACATTTGGGATGCTGTGGGTGCTTTGGAAAGAGTAGCCTCCTCCTTTCGGGGCCACCTCAAAAAATGCTTCAACCTCTAGAAGCTGCCAAGAGGGCACAGTCCCAGGGGAAAATCCCTGAAACCAAGGGGACAGGCTACACTTGCTTTCACCTGTATCAACAATCCAACTGCTTAATTCTTCCCTCCCACCTCCAACCAACCCTTCCCATCTGACTTTGGCTACCACTGTGGTAGCCGCTGTCACGGTCTCTACAACACCAACCAAAGGCTAAGCCCATCCCACCGCCAGCGTGCTACACTCAACGCCTTTGCCAAGGCCAACCTAAACTTCTGTGGCAGCATCCTTCTATTCCTCATACCCGTCAGTTCTCTGAAAAAGGATCTTGGGGGCTATCGCAATTCATAAACTGGGCACAAATCAACGTCACGCTGGGGCAAAAGCAGCATGTGGGATCGTATCGTGATGCAGAAACAAAAGCCTTGTATGTAAACAGGGGAAATAATCCTCCTTCATCGGCGCTGTTAAAGATCTTGAATAGGGATCTCTGTCGAGCTTTAGGCATCACGCTTCAAGACTCATGTGGACTAGTTGGAAGGAATTCAGGAAAGAAATAAGGAGGATCAGAGTGTGGAAAGCATAATCTAGCAGGAGAGCTTAAAGGAACCCAGATTGTTTAGCCTGGCAAAGAAAAGAACAAACATATATGTAGTAATGGATTCAAATATGTAAACGATTGTCAAAAAAAGATATAATGAATAAATTGTTCTCAGTGTCCACCTAGGAAGAGCAAGCTCCCTAATAACAGGGATATCTAAGGGCTAGAAGAGATTGCCTTGGGAGGTGGTGTAATTGCCATTGATGATGGCTTTCACAGGCAGGTTAGACAAACACCTGTCAGGAGTAATTTAGGTAGAGCTGAGTCTGCCTTGGGGCAAAGGGATGGGTTCGGTGACCCCAAGAGCCCTTCAGTTCTGTTTTCCATGCCTGTCTTGTACAAACGCATGAGAAAACCTGTGGCTATTCCAGAAAGTAAGCACCACAATTATTTGAAGGCAAAAATGAAATCACTAAACAGTCTTTGATTGGTATGTCAGATTCAGTAATCTGAAACCATCCACGCATTCTGGTTTTCCATCACCTGCAGAAAGTCTTACCTCACTGCATGGTGGCTGGCAAAAGAAGAAAGCAGAGCTGGTGAGAGCACACGGAGAAGAACAAGTGACAGCATAGGGCCCTCTGATAATAATGGGATGTTTGCAATAAAAAGGTTGTATTGGAAACAGTTGGCTGTTTTAAAATACAGCCAGGGATATAAAGAGTTAGTAGCCTCCACAAAAAAAAGAGAGTTCTTTAAGAGTTATCGTTTCCAGCTTTTCCACAGACATTCACAGTCCTAAATCACAGAAGGCCAACACGCATGAGGCTCAGTATGACTATAGTAACAACATATGGTTTCTAGCCAAAAGAGCTTAAAAAAGAGGAGCTCAGTGAATGTAGACAAGCTGGAGAATGCCAAGAAACCATGTGGGTGAGGAAACAGCCTCAGCAGCACTGACAGCCCAACTGCGGCCAAGGCTCGTAAGTGCCGTGACGGAGGAAGGGGCTGGAGAAGCCTACAGAGACAGCAGTGGCCATGTCTACAAGTCTTAAGGCAGCACAAGAGAGAGTACAAAGGTGCTAATTTGAAAAATGAGTATGTGGGGAATGGACACCAGGCTGTCCTAAGCTATTTTAATATTCCAGAAACACCCGTAATAAGCTGCTGCCTTCCCCAAAACAACCATATGGCCTTTCAACATAGGAAGGTAACTATCAGAAGCCCAAAGACTCTTGAGTTTCAACTAGTGAAACCAAAAAGAATTGCAAATGAAAGTCAAGTTGGGTTCAGAGCCGTTTGTCACTCTGTTACAGCCAGAAAGCTCTAAAAAAAGAGGCTGATAGGAAACATTTGCACATCCAACTGTTCTGTTAGTTACTCTTGCAAATCCACTGAAATGAGAGGAAGTGTATCCCAGAATCTGCTCCCTGGTTTCCATTTTGCACTATTGCTGCTCCACCTCTCAACAAGGAGAAACAGCAAGCATCCACAATTGGTATTTTTCTCTTTGAACTCATCACACTGACCAAACCTGCGCAAGACGTTTCCCCTCAAATCAGAACCCACCCAAACAGATGCAGCTTTGATCCCACCCTCAAAAGATTTGGCAGGGTTATTGTGCTGCAAAAGTTTCACCATATTTGACAAGACCTTCGCTGAAGTTTCTCCATTTTTATGGCAACCTTCTAACCATCAATGGTTCAAAAGCCTGTGGGAAAGACAGCAGGTTTACCCAAAGCCTTGTGAAACACAACAGTTGTGAGTGAGTTTTGCTTTCAAATTTTAGGTTTGTTCAAGTTTTTCTCCTGGACAGATTAACATTAACTCCTAGGTAAGAAGCACTGCCAAGTTGCAGATGGCTGTAAATCTTATATTCAACATTGTAGATACAAATGGGCTGGTAGATTTTACGCAGAAATTCCCACTGCCTTTGAAGGAATCCTGCTTAGAAACTGATAGCACAAAGCAGTCCAGCTGCAGAAGGGTTCTCCTGAGTTTACAAAACTATTTCCTAAGCAACCTGTGGGGGGAAAGGCAGATTACCAGATTAACTGATGAGGCTTTTTTTTGTTAAAAGGGTAAATGTGAAGATCTCAAACATTTGCAAAAGCCTTTCTTTGCAAACATCGAGTTGAAACTTTTGCAGGCTCTGAAAATGCATTTCGGGTTGTAAATCTACTCCCCCCTTTTGCTTGGGAAGATTCTTCTGGACAATAAACGCAGTGAGCCTGGGAGAGGGCTGCATAATTATCCACTCCACACAATGGAAATCAGCCTTTCCAATGCGGTCCTCAACCGTCAGGAGTCCAGGCTGCGTGATAATTAAAACTCAAAGACCTCTCCCATCCAGAGAGAAATGAAACTTTAATTTCCACTCCTCAGATACCCCCAACCATGTTCAGGGAGCCCACTATTAAAAAAAAAACAACCTAAACTCAGAGATGGAAACGATGTCCTTCTGAGTACTGACAGGAAAAATTTAATTGGCAGAGAGAAAAAACTAATGATTAGGTTAATGAAAAATAGGTTCTATTGACTTGGGCTGCTCGACCATTCTTGATGAGGGTAAACAGCCCCCCTTCCTTCTTCCCCACTCCCCTCGCCTTTGTCTGCCGCCCAGGGCAAGGCTGAGAGCAGGAACGCATTCAAAAGCGACGCCTCGGTAGGAAAAGGCTGGAGTCAGATCAAAGTCCTTCCAGCCAGGGGCCCATCGGAGCCCAACTCTCACTGAACAGTCTCCATGTGCCCAGGAATTCATTATCCCCCTCTCCCCAATCCAGGCTGCCCCACACCCCATCCTTAGCTCCCATGCTAGCTGACCCACCTCCCTGCTCTGAGCCTGAAAAAGTGCAAAGGTTTTAAAAATTGTTGGTCTTTCTCCAGCAGAAAGCATTTATGCACTTATGGCTGGTGTTTACATACCAGGCAGGATGGTAACAAACCTCATTCCCACACCTGGGGCTGGCAGGGGAGGGCTCTTGCCCAAGATGCACAATTTCATGGTGTCATCCTTTCTTGCTACACTACCTGGGACGGGGGCTGGTTGGGAATTTTTAGGTAAAGCAGTTTTTCATAGGAAAACGCTGATTTATCAAGAAAGCATTTTTAACACAGGCATCCTATTTCATGCAATATCTAGCTCAGGATGAAAATTCTGGTCAGAGCCTCAGAGAGAGAAAGGGAGAAAGCCTAAAATAGCCGCAAGCCCATGGCTTAAGGCAATCACCAGGGAACGTCTAAATCCCTGCACACTAAGCTCTTCTGGAGTTGGGGATTGTCTGCTTCTGTGTCAAAGACACACAAATTTCTATGGCCAAGGATACGGAGTTCCACTAAACTGCAGGCAGAAACCCCGCGCCTGGTCCTATTTACCAAAAATAACTGCAGTTCTAGAGCCAGTGGCTCCTACCAGTTAGGATGGACACCAGCATGGGTCCCAGCATCCACTCATAGTTCAGTTTTGGATCTATATGTATTTTGCAATTAACTGGTTTAATGTGCTGGTCTCCCCCAGAGAGCCCGTGATTTGGGAAGCGAAGTCCTGCTGCAATTCAAAGCACCAAGGGGACCCTGTTCCTCTCCACCTGGTCCCCTCTGCTTTGGGTTGTTTTCTGAGGTGGTTTTTCTCTCTTCCTTGCCCAGTTCTTCCTTTCCACCCAGCAGCAGAAAAACGCTCAGCCTCAAGCTCTCCTACTGCAGACCATAGTTAAACATTACGTGCTGCAATTTCCTAGTGATTTAACTCACTTTTGATAAACACATTCCAACGGCAGTGTGACCGTGGGAGGAAGGTGTATTTCTTCCCAAACACCTTTAAGGACTGAGTACAGACAGGAAAAACAGCCACGCATAAAAATGATGAAGTACATACAGTTAATTCACTGTACTTCAGTGCCAAGCTGGAAGGTGGCAGGAATCCAATCCCTGACAGCTTTCACCTGAGATTCAACAAAAAAAAACCCAAACTGGGTCACAGAGGAGCCCCTTCGTGCCATCAAATCACACAAATGGAGCAGAGAGTGTTACCTAGGTCCTCACATGAAGGGTGGAGGGAAATCCTTGTTTTGGAAAGCAGCGATGCTCCACCTGCTGCCTGCACCCGCTGCCCTGCTGCGGGACCCGGCAAAAGGAAATTAAATGGGAAAAGGGCTGTTGAGTGTAATGCGCTGGCTATGCCAAACCGGCACGCGCTTTGTCAGGGCCAGTTGCGAACAGCAGTAGGCCAGCCAAAAATATGCTATACCCCAAAACCGAGCAGAACAGAGACACCAGGTACCTAAGCGAGTGACAAGTGGCATGGCTTAAGAACCTGAATACAGTAAGCGTATAATTAATGCCTGGAAAGACAAGACAATACCTAAGCATTTCCTAACAGCACAATGTCTAAAGGGAGTAGAAACAAGATGGAGAAGCAGATTACAATGTATTGAAATAATGAGACAATGGGAAACAAAACCTATTTTAAAATAAGTTAATAGTACATTACTACAATGATGATAGGATAAATAATTTTGAAATATCAAGTCAATCCTCAGATTAATCTCTGTGATAACTGTGACTCTCTCTCGTCCATGCTACCACCCTCAGACAGGAGATTTAGGAAGTACTCTACAAAGCCGGTCCTTGCCATCACCGGCCCTTTCAAGGGGATGCTGAGCAGAGCCCACTGTGAGGGGAGGTGGCTGGGAGCATCCCGTGGGACGAATGCCCTGGCGATCAGAGCAAAGCTCATTCCTACAGAGAACTGCGCCATTGCCTTGCCTGGGCAGCCAAGGAGAGCCCAGGCATTTGGCCCCCGGGGATAATAAAATCAATCCCACAAGGATTCAGAGACCAGGCGATCAGAGGAGACCTTCTGATCCCACAAGCTGAGCGAGTACTCACTATGGCTTTGCAAAAGGACTGTGCAAACCTTTATCATGTTTCCCCGCAGTTATGTTCAGAAGTTAAAAGTATGCAACACAGCCAGCTTTGCTTGTTATTTATTAACAGGTTTATTACCTCTCACTCAAGCCCTTTGGACTGGCGGCTGACCGCTCCCCACAGGGCCGGTTAACATGTGCTGCTCTGGGTTTCCAGACCTGCCTCCATGGCTCGGCCTCACTGCTCCAGCAGCAGGTGAGCACCCGCAGGACCCACCTCTGCACGTTGGCTTTCAAATGCATATTCTGCATTTCAGCCTGAAAGTGGGCTCTCAGCAGCGAGCCACAAGCATGGACACCTGCTCGCTCCATGGTGTCACATCCATGAGTCAGTTGTGGTTATAGATATCATGGCTGGGGCACAGGGAGGGATACAGAAAGGGACCTGATATGAACATCTTCCTTCCCAACCATGTCTTGCCCCAGGAATCTCCTGTCTACTCATTGCAGAGCGTCATCTGGGGCTCCTCTGCACCCACATCTCAGGACTATCCGTGAACTAGTAGAGGGAGAGAAGATGACCTTATTTCCACGGGATAATTCTTCATAACATGCATAAAAGAAAAAGAGTCTACTAAGCCCAGGCCCCCTAAAGCCACTGATATCCCCCAATCTCCTCCCCAAATAACCAGGTGGGCTGATTTTCTAGGGGAGCACATTGCATGGAGATGAGAAACGAATCATTACACCCAAAGATAAAGCGGCTTGCTCTGGTTCAGGCACAAGGTTGGGGAAGGAAAATACATGGACATTCAAGGTAACACAACTCATTAAAGTATGAAGATGCTTCAGGCAACCTGGCACAGATGTTCCCAAACTATTTTGTTTGCCAGTTACCCTCATTCTTGAGAGATATGTCCTATATCATACTTCTCACAAGCCAGGCAGTATCTAGAAAGAGTACTTTGAAAGACAACAAGTTTGGGATGTGCTCCTCCAGGGCCTACCAGAGCCCTGCCTCACACCAGGACAAGTCCCTGCTGCAGGCTCACCAGTGATGTTGGGGGACAGCAGCCCCCAGCTCCCCTGAGTTCAAATCTCAGCTGAAGACCCTGCCCTGCAGAGGGGCACATGTCCCACTTGCAGCACCCTCCATCCCTCCTAGAAATGCACTGTTCCTAGGGGGTTCGTGTGCCCCCAGAGACTTCTAAAGCCACTGATATCACCCATCTCCTCCCAAAAGCCAGGTTTTTCTCATGTTCTTATTTTAACGCAACCTGAGTATTAAGTGCCCATCACTTCCCTCAAGAAAATGTGCCACAGCCTAATAGCTTTCACCTTGATGAAACATTTCCTGAGGACTTTCTCCTTCGTCTAATTTCATCTGTTTAGTCCTGGTTTTACATGCTGGGTCCACCCCACACCACATCTCCCCAGCCCTAGAGACACAGGGGCTTGGTGAGCACATCCCCGCCAACCCCCACACTCGCTCGCCACGGGCTCAGCCTCTTCAGGCACGTGAGAAATGCTTGGGAAGTCACTTGCATGGAGGGATTTGTCCTTTCCCCCCCACCAAACGTCCCCTGAATGCAGTTTTAAATGACAGGTCATCCCTGCCTGTCTCTAGGAAGTGCTCTGCAATGCCAGTTTCCACCCCATGAACGCACAGCCTGCGCAGCACTATTTGTGTTGACCAACAGGAATTCAATCAACCAACAATAATAAACTGGGTAATACTCAATTGTATGAAGCTGCCAGTCAGATGAAAGGATTTACAAAGGCTGGATTGATCTCCAAGCCCTGGCAGCTTTCCCACGGTCCCCCTCTAATCTGCAGAGCCAGAGAGAATACATGAAAACTCCGAAATCGGGGTTTTCCTGCCGGGTGTGTTAAGTTCAAATAAGTCTCTCGACTACAGATGTGGAGGTTTTTTTCACCTTCTCCTGCTCTGCTGCCGGCTCTTACCTAACCCTAAAGGAGCATCACACCAGGGCAAAGCTCCCTCAGCCAGCTTGCATAACTGCTAATGCCATAAGCACTACAATGTCTTTAGTGACAAAAAGGCTCAACACAGGCTCAGACCAACAGCAGCCTGTGCACCATGGAGAATTAAAGAGAAGAAACCCAGGTTACTTTGGGAAATTAATTGGCAGTTCCACCACTGCTTCAGCAGATAGCAGCTTTCCAGCAGGTATGGGAACATCTTCCGGCATTGCAAAGCATTGGTAGGATGGTGTTTCCTTACCTGGGGGGAAGGAAAGCAAAGAAATGCTCCAGGCCACCTTTCGGCTACAAACGCCCTCAGGGAACAGCAAACCCAAGGGTGTTTCTGAGGGTGGCTGCTTGCAGAGCTGCGGAAGGATCTTACTGAGGTGTCTGCAGGTGCCCGCTCTGGCTCTGTGCTCGTGCAGCTGCTCGCACCCTCAGCTTCACTCTGCAGAACCTGCCCGCGTCTCCAGCTGGGAGCCCTGCAGGCCAGGGCCAGGGAGGGTGACACTGGTCACCACTGTGGGAGCCAACATGAGAGAGGGACAATAAGCTAATTCAGTCACGCTGTCCCCCTGCACACGAGGGGGTCCCACTGGCATCGTGGGTCTCCTCTTCCAGCATCTCGGTGGCTCCCCTGCAACATGCAGCTGAGCAGCCCCATCCCACACAGGCCAGAGCCCCGGGTGGCTTTGCAACTAGCCTGTTGCTCCCGTTATCCAGGCAGCTGGAGTATTACTGGTTTTACAGCCATCTCCGTGCAAAACAGGTGAGCATCTGGTTTGCGGGCTGCGCTGCAAGAACTGGAAGCAATCTTGATGCTGCTGCTGGTGGCTGCACAGGGGCCACCAAACCTGAGGGTAACACTTCTGGCTTGGGAAGTCCTCGAGCTGCAAATCGCTGACAGCTGGGCAAGTATTGTAGGGAAACACATCACTGTACGTGAGCATCACACTGCCCTGGTTTTAATTCCCTTGGGCACTGCTGGAGACAAGACATCAGGCCAGGGAGATCTTTGGCCTGACCCAAACCAGCCACCACATGGCTCAGAAGCACCAAAGTGGACCAGAGCAGCAGCATCTCCATTGCTCTGCCCCACAGCCAGCCAGCTTGTAACCACACTGACCAGCACACCAGGGAGATAGAGGCAGAATTAAAAGGAAAAGAAAAATGAAACAAACATGAAGAAGTACTCAAGCAAGGGGGGCAACACAGCAAAAAAGAGCAGTGCAGGCAGGCTGGCAGTAGGTGCTTTCCAAGGGTCAACTGCAATATCTGATTCATCCACAATCCAGCCACATCCTTGTCAACTGCCATAGCACAGCACCTAATGGAAGACACCTTAAAAGCCCAGCACAGTCATAATTCTACTAGGAGTGGTTATTCAATGGATTGTTAAAGAACGACGTGGTCTGGGAGGGCCCTGCAAGCAGGGATGTCTCCCTTGGTTAGGTAACAGCCACGTGAGCAAGCTGAGAGCCCACAACGCAGCCATCAGCTCCGCTTTATGGTTTGTGGCAGGAAGAAAGCAGAGACAGAGATTTCCTGCAGTGGGAGGAGGTGTGGGCAGAGGTTTGGCATCTTTCACCCACCAAGCCAAGGCCACTGTTTGGGAGGTCACAGTCCTCTGTCCACAGAGGTATTCACCACAAACACTCATCAGAAAAACAAAAGCAGCATTCCACACAGTTGTGAGTGACACCCTCTCTATCCCTTGCATCTTCGGTCCTGGGAAGAGACCGAGAAGGCAAACCTGGGAGTCACACCTGCATCCCACCCCAGCCAGTTCACACCACCATCACTGGCTGGCTCAAGTGAAAAACACACATATATACACAGCGCCTTGTGGCATGGCAGGGCCCTCCCTCCCGTCCAATCTGCACTAATCTCCTCTAGTGTCTGTGCTACAGAAGATAATTTAGAGGCAATGGCATGCTCCCGAACACATTGCCTCACTCACACAGCAATTAAATGTACATCATTGTCTGGCTGTCCTGTATCCTTGAGGCAGGAGGGATTGTCATCATCTTAAAGTCATGATTTACAGAGGTAATAATCATGGCACCAGCCTCATTACATGCCAACTTTCGGGAAATTAGGTGATAGATATTATTCATTAAGTTGCCACACGATACCCATATCCATCCATCTGTTACAGCTGAGCTAACATTTTGGTTCGGAGCATGCAAGCTAATGGCTTCTTTAGGAAGGAAGCAGGAGCTGTCCTGAAAGGCAATGGGGAGAAAAGAGTAAGACTGCAACTGGGTAAAATCAGTTCACAAAAAAAAAATGTTTAAAGAGTATTAAGTTAATCAGAGACCTCTCAGACCTTGGAGACTTTGTGAGTACCCAGCAGGACACTCAGGCCAAAGAGAGCAATACGCGAGCCACCACGTGATGCTCAAAAATGGTACACACAAGGCAAAAGATCGATTCTTGGTGAGCTCTGCCCAACCAGCTGCACATGCCACAGAGTGGATTAACACTATTTTGGGGTGCTCCATCAGGCTGCTCCACCATACAGAGCTGCCCAGGACCCTCCAAGGAGCTTTTTGGACTATACCCAGCACAGGCTGTCTGGGCTGTGGGCTGCTGCTCCCCTTGCAGCAACCAGGACAGGACTGCATGGGACTACAATTGCAAAAGCCCAGCCACCCTTCACCATCAGAGCCCAGGGATCCTCCAGCCACCCTCGACTGCTACCAGGAGCCAAGACAGGCCTTTGACAGCCCCAAAATCATGGAAATATAGGTCCCTTGTCCCTGTCCCAGATCCCACGTGAGAGGACAGAGTATAACACTCCTGCCTCCATACACAGGGGAGGGAATGAGGAAAGTGCGAAGAGGAAGATGCTGGAGACCTGGCTGTCACCCAGCACTGGGACAGAACCCCTCAACAAGTGCACAAGAGTGCACAGAAGAGACACAAACCTCCAGAGCTTCTCTGTTTCTCCCCCAAAACTACCTATCACCCAGTTCTGCCTCAACAAATGCTGAGATAGGCACTTTTAGAGAATTCGTTTTCGGAATGGTTCACTCCCAAAAAGGGGGAATGAAAAGGATTCCTGCAAAATATTTTTCATTTGTATCTTTTTAAGAAAGGCTGTGTTCTTGGGTACAGAAAACAGAGGGTAAGTGCCAAGATCTCAGACATGCACAATTCTACATTATACAGATATCCACTCTCAATTATTAAGTCATCATTAGTTAAATAATACAAATGGTTTCCCAGCAAATTTCTTGCCAGAAGGAGGAGAAAAGCGAGTGCTGATGGTGCTGCAGTAGCTGGTGCCAGCCTTTGATATGATGGCTCTGTAAGTCTCTGACAGAGGCAGAGACAGAAAGAAGTTCGTGCCCATCAAGCTACAGCATGCCCAGAGCCCCAAATTTATTCTCTCTAACCCTATTCGACCCTTTTAACAAATGCTTCCTCAAGCAAAATGCATTAAAGGGGTATCACAAAAACAAAAAGGTTTCTCATTTCTACTTATACCGTCAATGCATTAAAATGCTGGCTTTGGCCACAGAAGATACCAGAGCTGCCTAAGGATCCTGGATCTGTGAAATCCTGCAAAAGGAATGGCAGGAGGGTAAGGACTGGAGTATGGGGGAGGCAGGGAGCCAAAGCAGGGAACTGGAAAGTCAATATTATACTTAAAAACTTGCCATTAAACGATGGGTAAAACCCAGGGTTTCATGCCCATACAACTGCAGGCAGCTGTCTAAAGGGGCAATGCTACCCCACAGCATCCTGCGATGACCTGGTGATGCATGGCATCCCCAGCCGGGGCTGGTACGAGGCAGGAGGGACGTGCAGCTGGGCATGGGGAGCCGCACTGGCTCCTGGCAGACGCCCAACACAAGGTCAGTCGAAGCTGCTTGCAAAACCACGTGCCTAGTGCTTCATCTCTGAACCAGAGCTAATAGCTCCCCTCTGGTTTTTCCCCTTTGTAGCTCAGGATATTCGGCTAAGCGGAATGAAAAGCGGTAGTTCAGACCAGGCAGCATCCCAGCCACGCTGGGTAGCAAACCAGTTGTCTCCGCAGCATTAACAAACCTGGTACTGCCAGCAAATCTGGTACTGCAAACACTCTACACAGTACTCACAGCACTTTGCACACAACTTGATAAAGTTCTGGGTACCACACTGGCACTGTTGGTCTCCAATGGTGCCGTACAACCCCCCTCCATGAGCTCTGCCCTGGTCATTCCCATTGACAGAAAAAAATGTGCATAAACTATGTATCAATAAAGCTAAGCAAAGCTTCCCACAGAGGTAAGGAAGCGTTCCATCCTGGCTGAACAGCTCAGTAACCTGAGGAATGATAAAAAGCCAGCACCTAGAGTCAGTCATACATACATCTGCTTTGCTGGATAAGAGCTCTGCGACACGAGCCTTCAGCACGGCCATGAGCAGGGTCTTTCTTGCCCGCCCCCAAGCTCCACAGTTCACGCAGCAGGTTGTCTTCTCCCCACTGTTCCCCACATGCCTGACACAGCCAGTGAGGCAGGGACACGACACAGGAGAGGTGGAGAACTCACAGTGCTGCGCATCCCCAGCAAGACCCACGTGCTCCTCAGCACCCATGTTCATCTTCGCCTAAAACAGCCCAGGGAGGGCACCCCAGGTAAAAATGCTGAGCAGGGAGCTGCAAGGCACAGCAGCACAGTGCATGCCAGAGGAGTTACACTGCCCTTTTTGTGAGACAACACTGCCTCAAACATGTTTCTCTGTAATTGTAAGAACCAACCAGGAATTTCAAGGCACCCTTGACTGTACTCCTGTAGGTCTTCTTCCAGAGTGCTGCGCTAGCCAGGTTCCCAGGTGGGAGCTGAAGGGTTAAGAGTCATTTTGCATGTCTGCCTATGACATCCCTAGTATATATCATGAGGTTACATGCTGTTATTAGGATTAAAGGGACATAATGATACCAAAACTCAGGATTCACAACAAAAGATTTGTGTTCCTTCAGGACACAAGCAGCATTTTCCTTGGGCAACAAGATGGCAGGGAAAACAAAATGTTCAGCAGCTGAAAGGGATGAAAATATGAACATAGACTAGATTTGAAGACATTTAGGCTAGAAATTAGGAAAATGAGGTATGAGATTCAGGAACAGCCTTGCAATATGAGCAGTAGAAGCAAAAATTTTAGAAGGCATCAAGTGGGAGCACTCCCTATAGCACAAGACCACTCACCAATCCCAAAGGTCCCTTCTGGTCTCATGCGTCCTTTAATACTGGTGTATTTTGCCTATATATACATACACCATCACCATATGTTACACACAGTATCAAGGTAACATTAATCTAAGGGGATGGCCATACTCACTGTGCTTATTTTGGACATTAGAGCATTCCTCCCTTGTGATAGTAAATCTGCTATAATTAGGTAAGGCATAATTAAAAGTAGATTCCACCCAAACCAATTTGCAAACATAAAGATTCAGAAGCAAATTCAGTCCTGGTTAAATTCTACTGAAGTCACTGAAATTACCTCAGGGATGAATCTCACCAACTTGAATACCCTTGTCTCATTACTACCAGATGAGCTGTGCCCCTGCGAACAGGTAATGGGTCTTTTGGACAAAGGCGATCACAAGCAGAGATGGGCATGTCCAAGATGGACACAATGGATGAAAGTGCCTCTTGTCTTAGGATACTCTAGCACTTCAACTGCTGGTTTCACTGATGGTTTTGCTTAGGTAAAAAAATCTAGCTTCAGCTTTTGTACCAAATAACACAAGTAACACACTTTTCCTTCAGGTCACTGCCACAATACAGCAAGCACTGGGTGGCCCTTGGGAATGTGAGCTCTCAGACAGATTAATGCAGCTTGACTGAAGAAGGGAAGATGACAGACGCTACTCTACTTAACAGATTCCAAGTTGGGCTCATCTTTGAACTGAATTTTCTTCACAATCTCATGGTTCCTCAGTTGGAACAGCCAGTGCTCATATAATGAAGTGCAAACACTTTTGCTCTTGGTAACTACTTTTAATTTAGATAGTGGACAAAGGGTGAAGGTTCACACTTTGGGTTTTTTAGCTTTTACTAGTGTTGCCTTCGTTTTTCAAGTGGATCTCAGATATTCAGATGCCAGAATCACAGGTTCAGTGTCAATAACTTAAAAAACACCACAACAAAATGTTTAACAAATACTCTCATGTTTCCATGTAACAACTGACAGCTTGTTGAGGTACTGTAACCACCAGAAGAGCCAAGGGGCCTTCATTACACACTGCCCTTGGAGAGTTTGTCATAGGGAGTTTACCACAGTTACTGGGTCATCCTTGACTTTTTAAAACCTTTTGTGAATTATAATTAACGATATTAAAATGATGCACACATATACTTGTCTGTGGTTTTGCCCATGAAGGACACCACCAAGGGCAAAGAAAGCACAGATATAAAACAGAAAACGTAACTCTCTGTCCTCTTCCTTCTTGGCCCGCAAGCCCCGGGTCTGTCTGTCGCACAAGAGCACAAACTGTTTTATTTCGTTCAGACCATTGGCGTGCCGGGTGCCGCCGAGCAGCAGAGCCATCGGCGCTCGGGGACCCACAACCCGCCGCTCTAATTTTAGCACTAACAGCCTTGCTGGCATCTGTGGAAGATGTCTGCCGTGCAGACGCAGGCAGCCGGCAGCCAGTGGCAGAGCCCCAGCAACAGCAACAGCAAAGCCCTGGTGAGATCCACGGAGGGCAACAGCATGAGGACACAGCCGGGAGCCGCATCTCAGCTGATGGGCGCACGGAGAGCAGTGGCCAAAGGAGAGCGGTGCTGGCCCAGAGGCACAGGCAGGCCCGCAGCTCTGGGGGCAGGCACAGCCAGCACCCAGGCCACCTCCACAGGCCACCCCAGGTGGACACAAAGCCCGCCCCTCGCCTGCTTTCCCCTGGAGAACAGGGAAATGTTCAAAACCCTCGTCAAAAATTATGCACTCCCAAAACTTCGATTCACCTACTGCCTCTTGCCCCAGGAGCAGAGCTCCAGCCGTCCCCAGCTGGCAAGGATAACACAGCTGATAAAGGGATGTTACATTGTGCATGAAGCTATTGGAGAAAATCCCAGTTTTATCTTAGCAAAACAACTTTCCCTTTCTACCACCACCAGAAAACAGACCGTCCCCACCTATCTGCATTGCATAATCCAGCCGCAGCATCTAAAGTAATGTTTACCTGGGAAAAAGATACTGGGCAAACATTTCGTGCCTGCCTCCCAGGCTGCAAAGGGATCCAGCACTTGGAAACCAGGAAAACAACAACAGTGGCGGGTATCAGCCAGATCCAGGGATCAGCAGTTCGGAAAAGCAGCCTCCTGGGAAGACTATGCACATTAGAAGGCCAATTCGACATGAGCACTGGGGAGACAGGCAGGATGAGCCAGTTGGGCTTTTCCAGTGCTGGTAGGTGTGATGCCACAGCAAGGTTGCTCCCCTGCCATTGCAGCCCCCGAGCGACGCCAAACTTGCTCTCGCAGCACCCGTCTGCACATCAGCACTGTGCCCTGCACCTCCCAGCCCCACTGCCCTCCACTGTCCCTGGGGCAGCTCCTCACACCCTCCCGCGTGGTCACCCAGGCTTTCGTCTGCTCGGCATCAAGAAGTCAGTTCAAATGCATCGATATGAAAATACTGGGAGAACTGAGCCCCAGCAGGGTGAATCCATCAGTTGCTGCTCAGGCAAGATGCCCACGCAGCAATGGGAAAGCTTGTGAATTTTGTTCCTAAGAAAAGGAATCTTAGCTAATATTGACGCTCATTAAATAATAATTTAAAAAAAAAAAACACCTTCGCAATGCTGGGGGAAATGTCTTTCCCACTGGCTTCTCCTTAAGGATTTGGTTTAGGCTTGTGGGAACCTAACACATTAGAAACTCACCCATAATTTGCATGCCCCAAACAGCAGGGAGATATCATGAGATCTGGTATTATTGAGATTTCTTTCCTTTGGCAAAACATATTCAAGAAGATTTACTTGGAAAAAAGTTCACACATCATTACAACTAAATCGTATGCAACGAGTGAGTGAAGAAAGGGCACAAGATGACATATTACCCTGTGGTTTTATTATACTGGCTTTGCCTTCTTAGCTCATTTGCAAAATTAGGGTTGGTCATAATCCTTCCATCAGTCTTTCCTGAAAATTAGGAAGGGACTGAACCAGATTTTCCAATTAAAAAAATCTTCCCACAGTTTCAGAGACGTGAAAATGGATTTGCCAAGTATTTCATCTGAAGGAGCTTTGTACCAGCTCGGCATCTGAATGCTGAAATGTTTCTTTGCAAGTGATCTGGGAGATGCTCCAGTGAATATTCCCCAGGAACATAAATGGTTCAAGTGATCCCCTCACCGTTCACCCATTCCTCTGCAAGGGAATGAGAGGGAAAGTGGGGCAGAGGGCAGACAATGTTAAAAATCTTTAAAATATGTGTATTAGCAGCATTATTTGAGAATGCCTCTTATTTTCTTGCAAATGCTCAGCAGCAATAAATAGGTGCAAGATGGAGCAAGAACACAGAAGCTTGCAAACCTCTGAGAGATGGGGACCACAATGCAGCCACCTCCAGTGCCTGCTACCAGCCCCTCTGCCCCCTGAGCTCAGCAAATTTAGCCCAAAGAGGTCTTCCAAGAGAGATGCTGGGTCCGGGTCCTCCAAGACCCATCCCGGCAGGTCTGAGCCGCCCATTGCCATGCAGGACCCTAAAAAAGCAGGTGTTTCTGCTTCTTCAGGGAGAAAAGAGGCTCTGCAAACCCAAAACGCAAACAGCAAAGCTGCAGGGAGGTAAGAGAGAAGGGTCTCCTTCCACAGGACTAGGGAAGGAGAGATGTTCCCCATACCATGGGAAGTTTAAGGGACTGGACACTAAGTACCTCAGCCCACGCAGATTCATCAGTGGGTGGCAAGATTTAGGAAATGCGTCCTCCTGGCTCCTGAGGCAATCCGCCTTATTTTTAAAGCAGTGGTCTACCTGAGCATGTTGGCCTCGGAGCTGGATGTGACACCAGCACCCAGACAGCCCACAGCAGAGTCTGAAGCCTCCTCTTGCAATAGCCAGGAAAGTCACCACTGCCCAAAGAGCTTATGATTCAGTTGGACATGGTGAATGGAAGAAGCCTTGCTATCCCCATTTCACAGATTGGAACCAAGATAGAGATGCTAAGTGACTCGCCTAAGGTCACACAAGAAGTCTGCAGCCAGTCCCAGTCCCACAAGGCCCAATCCAGTGCCTTAACCACACATTGGCTCCTCTCTTTCATGTGGTGACCAGTCTGAAACTTAAGAGGTGGTGACATTCCGCAAGCCAAAGCCACATCCTCAAGCCTTTCCTTGGCAAGTGCCCTACTGCAGCCAGCAACTTTGGGAGCAGCGGTGACGTCTCATGCAGCAACTGGAGCTCATGGCCCACATTTGCCCCCCTACAAAAAAGAGCTGCTCAGCCTCAGTCCTCGCGCTGGCCAACGCCAAGCTCTCCATCACCTCCTCTCCCTTACCCACAGGCTGCAAACTCAGAGCCAGCTGTTGCCACAGCAGACTGTGTTGCCAAGGAAATACAACAATATGTTTATCAATATAAAGTGTGGGGTGTGTACTGACAAACCAGTTGAATTTGCTGGGGCTGGACCACTCCTCTTGCTCTCCAGCTCTCCTAACCCAGTTGTGACCTTCTCCTCTGCAGCTTTAGACATTACCACATGCACAAGCAGAGACACAAAAAGGCTTTTTGGCCTGCGGAGTTTCCTCATTCCTTTAGTCCAGCATTGCAACAGGCTGCCCAGAGAGGTTGCACGGTCTCCAGCCTTCAAGGTTTTCCAGACCTAACAAAACTGAGGAACCTTCTCTGATCTCATGGTCAACCCTGCTTCGAGCTGCAGGTTGGAATAGAGATCTCCTGAGGTCCCTTCCAGCCTGAACTACCTTCTGACCATTCCTGGCCTTTGGTCTGACTCTCGTTGTTCCTTCACTGCCACAAAATGCTCATCCCCAGCTGGCAGTAGCACTAGTGGGACTTGAGCATCTCAGTCCCTATTGACCACCCGCATGGGAAGCATCTCCTTCCCTCGCTGCAGCTCCATACAAATGTGGATATCACTACCTACACTTACAGCTCTTGGCTCTGAAAGAAATGAGAAAATCTGGTATAGAAAGGTAAGAGACAGATTTTGCAAACCCTTGTCGAGAGAAATAAACCTGAGCCATTCATAGACACGGAGCTGGGTGCAACTGGCCCAGTTACAGAATGAAGGCCAGAACATCAGTCTAACACTAGAGTTAACCAACCCACGCTCCTGGAAATCCACCACCCTACAATTCCCAAACAGCAAATGAGGAATATTCTCAAATCCACGGCAAATAGGAAATCCCGATATTGACTGAAAAATTAAATTCAAATGTTTGAAGAGAAATTTTAAATATCTATATAATTAGGCCAGTAAAAATTTTGAGGGTAACTTAAAGGAAAAAAGTAATCTATCTGTAAAGCTCCTTCCCCACTCTAGGATAGTCTCCAACACATTCTCATTCTCTGATTTGACTAGAGCAGTGGGCAAGAAAGACTCTTACCAGCAGCGACTACCACATGTGACTTCCTCCATCTACTGCTCTCTTCTAAGGCTTGGATGTTTCAAGAGACCTTACAGGAGACCTAGGGTTTTCCCCCATGTTTTTGTTAAACAAAATTTTAAAACCAGGCTACCTGAGTGCTCACATTCTTCCAAACAAGTTCACATGCACCCTCAAAATCAGGAAGAGGAAATAACCTAACTGGTGAAACAGGCTGAGATTTACTTTAATTATTAAAAACAACAGTGTTAATTTCACAGCCTTCAATAATGCAGCTTAATTACCCAGGAGACAAAACTGCCAGACCGACCCTGTAAAATATATATAAACAAAACAAAACGTATCAGTAGCAGGCAGAATGACTAAATCTATTACCCTGTCCCCAAATAAATACCGCGCTGCCAAGCACTGGCACGGCTGCAGGTAATAAAAGTGGCGCTAAACGTTTCGGGAGGGAACAAAGCTCCCGCGTGCAGTCAGAAGCGGCTGACAGCATCCTTTCTTCCATTCAGCTGGGGGTTTTAAAGCTGTAGCCCCTCAGACCCTCCAAATCCTTTTGTTCGGCAGACAAGGCGCCCTGCACAGATGGCAGTGACTTGTGAGACAAACCGCTCTGGTAATTGTTTGTCCTGGCCGTGAGCAGCAGGACAGCGTGTGGAGCCAGGGATCACGCAGCCACAAACCACCCTGCGACGGGCACCTGCACCTTCCCCTCCCCTGCCTCGCTGCTCCATGTACAGAGGGTGCAGGGGCAAGGAAAGGCTGGGAAAAAAAAGGAATCATGTGCTAAAAAAAGAAAAGCTTATGTACCAAAAAGAGTTGAATTAGTCGTGACGGTAACACACCCGGCATCTTTGGTCTGCCTTACACCAGGAACCTCTCAAGCACAAAGGAGCGCATCCTGCTCTTTATACAAACCACCGCCTCCCACAGCGCCAATCAGAGCCCTGCACTTGCCCATGTTTCCCAGCGTGCTTCTCTTGTTGCCAGTGAAAACAGATCCCTCCATTCCATCTAATGAATTTATTTCTTCTCCCAAGCACATTCTGGGGGGATGTGAAAGAGGTACAAGTGCCCAGAGGCGGGAACCCAAAGAAATCTGTGTCAGCTTCTTGTCACCAGACCATTCCCCAGAAAAACAAATGCCAAGTTAAACTCCATAAGGCACTGTAACCACCATAACTGCAGATTCCTGCAAACAGAAATACCATCAAAAAAAGGTCACATCAGTAGCAAGGGTGAGCTGGTGCTCGGAGCCAGGCAGAGCCCTGCCCTCCTGCTCTGCATCTAGAGGAGATGGGCATCTGATGTTGCATCTCCATTTAGAAAGAATCTGGGAAATCTCTCTCTTTTATTGACAGTACTGCTGTGGAATTCGGTAAACGGATAACATGCTCAGTATCTACTAGCATGACTATAAACACAAAAAAGGAAAGGAAAAGCCCGCGGCAAGACTAATATTAATACCCAGCCATGTCACTCTCAATTAAGCTCATATCTAATGAGCACATTTTCTCCTTGCACTGTCCACTGATGCTGTAAGCAATGGCCAATGAAAAGCATAAAGCACTGCTTCTGGAAAGCAATGATCTGTACTGGTGAATTTTGAACCGACCATTTGTGAACATTATTTTTAATGGAATGAGCAGGGTTTCTACAGACTGTAGTCCAAAATGCCAGAAAATGTCTGCGTCCAGACTCACTTCTCTCAGACTGCAACCACTATTCCTATTACTTGATTTGCTAGTACTATTACCTCTGTAAATATATATATAAAATGTAAATAAATCTCCTGTGCGCCCTAACTGACAACCACTCTCCCTCAGTATTGCTGTTGCACCATGATTGCCTGTTTTCCATGAACACCGTCTCTCCTGATTGCACAGGATCTGGAACTAAGTGATCGAATCTATTTGAGCAGCACTCTTCATTATACGGTAGGATGTAATTTCGCTTTGTTGCCCTAAATCGGCGTTGTGGCACTCAAACATGGAAAAACTTACATCATCCCCCCAAAAAGTGCTTATCTGCTCACCACAGAAGGTGTGGCGGGGAGAACCAAGAGCAATGCTGAGCAGATCTCGAGCGAGTAGAGCAGGATAGCACTGCAGCCAAGCGAACAAGTCTTGACGCACAACCTTCCCTGGAGGAGATTACGTTATGCCCAGATCCACCGCTCCAGCCTTCATTCCCACAGGCATCCAGCCGGCCCTGGGTTGCGCTCCGTGACAAGGTACAGGCACACCCTCCAAATCATTTTAATGAAAACTTGTTGCAGGGAAAAAGTTGATCTGTCTCCCCAGTCCAGCTCGCTTTGTAGCCTTCATAAAATTAAGCTTTGGATTGACTATATTAATGTAATTCAGGTTAGCCTGCATCGCTGGAGGCTCCTGGAGGCAACACAGCTCTGAAGCACAACGAAGGACAGTTGCTTTGCTCCTGAGGGGAAAAGTCACCTCTTCTCTCCATGATGCCCTGATAGATTCCTCTCCCTCCTTCCTTTTTTTCCAAGAAGAGATCACTTCATCCCAAGGACGCTACAGTGCATGGCTGGCTGGTTCTCATTCCCTCCCAGGGAGCTCTGGAGCATACAACCACATCCAAGAAGCTTCCTACATCTGTGTTGAGGAGATCCAAGAATGAACAGGACCAGCTTCCCATCATCATACGGACATGGTGCTGGCCTACCCTTCTCAAACAGGGAGAGCACACTAATAATGGGTGGTTAAACCCAAAATACATATCAAAAGCCATCCTAGCCAGAGACAGATCTACTCAGATAGGAGCAGAAATAACCTGAATGCAAGTTTTTAAGCCAGGTACAGGCCTGTCCTTTCCAGATGCATCAACCAACAGTTGTGCCTACACTGCTGGCCTGACTTGCTCCACAGCTTCGGTCTGCCTCCATCCAGCACTTCATCAACAATATCCCATCTTCTGTCCAAAACCAACAAACAATCATAGGCCAAAGGATTAATCCCAACGGGGTGTTGGATAGAGCAAGAAGATCATGTTGATCTTTCATCCCTCTTTCCTTCCACTGACAGCATTTTCTTACTGTTTTATCCCTGGTTTAGGTACCAGGTGTTTCAAGGTAGGACAGTGAAGGAACACAAGAAGAAACATGTACTAAGGTACAGTCCATTTCTCAAAGATTTTAACACACAAGCTGAATTCTCCAGGAGGATCCCCCTCAAAATATTCAATAAGGAAAAACATTTTTTTTCCTCTGGCTGGACCTGTACTTGCAACAAAATAAAATCTATCTCTTGGGGTGGGAGCAAGTGAAGAAGAAATGCTTTGAGTCAGTTCATCCTCAAAGAAATAATGCTGTTGTTTCAAAATTACCCATCCTTCTGAAGTCAGCCAGTCAGAAGTGATCCTTTCCAAACCTATCTGCTTTGTTTATCCTCACTGCTTTAGCAAGGTTTTAAAGCAGAGGGAGGACAGAAAAGAAAAGTGAACATTTTCAGGCAGTATCTGAGCCCCACCTGACCCCCCCATCCACATGCTGCAATCTGATACAATCATTTTATTACAGCTTCAGCTCTGTTAAATCAAATTTATCCATCAGGCCATAAATCTTGCCGTATATTGGAGCAGAGCCCTGGTTTCAAGCTCCAAGAGACGCTTCACCCAAGTAATGAATGTCCCGACTCAGTTATTGTTTAACCCGCGGTGTGGCATGGAAAAGAGCAGTGCAAACGGCACAGTTTGCTTGTCGGTGTGTGCAGCTCGAAACAGCAAGTCAGCAGATGATCGAGACCCAAATGTTTAGCAAATACCAAGGATGCAAAAAAAAACATTTGTATTCAACAGCTCCACCAAGTCTGTACAAACACTCCAAGGTCATATCCACACGTGGACTGTTGAATGATCAGTCATGTGTTATGAAATTCTCCTCCTAAACACTCAAGTTTTGAGACTATCTGGCAGAGACAAAAGACCTGGTAGGAAATAAAACCTATTTCACAGGGTAATTACCTTCCATCCTTTAAAACTGGTGCCAATACTGAAGAAATGGGAAATTACGGTTATCGCCTCCAAAGGCTGCAAGAACAGCCCTGTGTCCTCTTGCGACACCCCCGCGCCCGGCAGCCTGGCAAGGCCGGGCGCTTGCACAACGCCCGGGGCTGGCACATGTCCCACGTGTTTGGGGAGGGGAAAGCACAGAAGCGCTATCCATCAACGAGCAGAGAGAAAAACGCATAGGGGTGTGATCCTGAGCTCTGGGAAAAAGGCTGTAGGGCTTCTTTAGTCATTCCTTTGCCACAGGTAATGCTAGTTGGGATGTGGGCTTGATGCCCAGCTTTGGGCAAGCAGCTTGGCTGTGAGGTACCAGTTGGCTAAGTTTTGGGATCTTGCTTTGTTGAGGTGCCTTTACCATATGTGTGACTATAGGAGGTGGCTTGACTATGGTGCTGGAATTCCTGGTCGTTGCAGGGGAGGACAAGGTAACTTACGGCAGATTGGTGGAGAGGAAGGAGAGGCCAGTGAGCAACCAGTTTTGCTGCTGATGAAACCATGCTGTGTAGCTGGTCCCTTCCATGCAACTGCTTTCTGCAAAGTCTGTTTTGAGCTCAAGCATAAATTGTGAGCTCAAGGCAGAGAAGGTTCCTCAGCCTGTGTCACACTAAGACAATAAGCATTGTCTCTCGGTTTGGTTTCATTGCACAAGGTTCCAGAGACACCACACTCCAACGGAGTTTCTTATTAAATCAGCTGAAACACTAGGAGTAAAGAAAAAAAAATTCCTAAAGTAATGGCAACCCACCTAGTTTTTAAAGAGGTAAAGCTTGAGAGGCTCTCCGGAAACTTAAGCACCTTGATGCACGAGCCAAGGGGAGAAAATATGTACTCCACTCCCTTCCCTCAGTCTCCTCTTTTTCATGTATTTCTGCTTGACAGAAGATATACTTAAAATAAAAAAGGAAGTTGGGACTACAAAAGCAAGGACCTGCTCATAGATACCTCAGGGACCCTGAAGCCTTGCCAACAAAACTCCGCCCAGGCTGAAAACTCCACCGGAGTTCCAACAACCCGCTCGGACACGTGGGAACCTCAGAGGCAGCAGCCCCTGCGCCAAGCAGGTTTCTTCCTCTCTGAGGCCAGGACATCAAGCACGTGCGCCGGTCATGATACCTTGCTCAAGGAGTTTGTTGTTCTCCACAGAGACTGACACACTGAGCTCCTGGTGACCAGCAGACTGCCTGTACCAACTCCTCCCTCTCCGCTTAGCATCACCCTCGCACAGCCAGCTGGTTTGGGGCATAACGCTTCAAAAAAAGGAAGCAGATCGATTTGACAGTCCACTGGGGAACAAGGCTTCTCTGCAACCTAGAAAATATGACCTACAAAGAATGACTGAAGGAACTAGGTTGTTTAGTCTAGCAAAGACTGAGGATAGACACGATAACTATCTCTAAAATACATGACAAGTATCTGGAAAGAAGTGAATAACCTGTTCTGCTTTCCCACGGCAGATCGGAGAAGGTGAAACCAGACCTAAATGGCAATGATGAAGATTTAGGTCACAGGTTAGGAAAAGCCTTCCAGCTGGGAATGACTGTACCACACTGGAAGTCATTGCCTGGTGAGGCATCTGTGGAGGTTTTCAAGACCAAGCTATAGAAAGCTATAGAAACATAGAAAGCTATAGAAAGCTATAGAAACATTTATTCAGACATGAGCTGGTCTTGTCTTAAGGCAGAGAGCTGAGCTAGATGACCCCTGGAAGACTATTTCATGTCCTATTGCCACTTACTCAACTAGTAACAGTGGTTCACAAGTCAGTGTCACAATTTTCAAACCAATTGGTTGCTTTGAGGCATGTTCTTGATGTCCACAATTTCATGCTAAGCCCAGTCCTTGCAGGACTACTTCTCTGCAGAAGGCAGGTCTCAAATTCCTACCAATAAAACAGGTAGAGCATATCCGCTTTGCATGGTGGCTTCCACATAGCGGAGGAGGCCCAGAGCAGCTGGTCTTGCTCATAAGGACAAGATTTCCAAATGATGATGGAACTGGCAGAGAATAGGACAAAACTCTGGAAAGCAGCCATTGCTACACTGAACTGGTGTCCCTTGGTCAGCTTCTCCCCAATGCAGCCCCAACCTTGTACACACAAATAAAAGGAAAATCTCTGTGAACGTTTTTGTTGCCAGCCACCTAAGTCTGCAAGCTGACTGCTGTAATCACAAGGGGTGTATTCTGTCTCCTTGTATGTACATACACTGCACAGATATCTAAGACACAAAACATGACAAGTTAACCATTGCGGGGGGAAAAAAAGACTGTCTAAGCAGACTTTGAGAACGTATCAACCTTTTGAACCCAACTCTCTTGTGACATGCATCTGCCTTAGATTCACCTCAGAGGAGACAGTTTCCAGTCAAACTGATGCATGAGAGGAGACTCAAGGGTCTTCCACCTCTCCACGCCAAAGATCAGACACAAACATGGAAGGTCCAACCAGGATCCCAGTCAAATACAACACTGGTGGGCCAGGCTTTGCTTCCCACCAAAGTGCAGACAAGCCACAGCTCAGCATTTCAGCTGAAACACTGGCTTGCCTTCCAGCTCCCTCTCCCTCAAGGCATCACTTCTTCCTCCCAAGGCATGGCAGTGGTCAGCTCATAGTGGAGAATACACATTTCTGGAGCTAAGGTGCCAGTTCAACCCACCAGGCTGAACAACCTCCTCCTTAAAGATCCCAATCAGAACCTGCATCACAACCCCAAACACACGATCATCGCTGTGGCACAGAAACAACAAGCCATTGGTTAAAATACGAGAAATCGGGTACTGTGTAAATTAATAAAGGTCTGGCTTTAACAATGGGGTATAAGCAGACACATTTAGCATCTTATTTTAATTCTTCTAAATCATAATCATTTTTTCAGCTATACTACCTCTTTGAAGCAAGTGGTTCTCCCCTAATCATCCTCACTTATATTTACATGATGAGGTGTAATGATATATCTCAGGAATGTTATGGTATTAGTTAAATTAACTAAGACAACTCTGACTATAAATTGATTAATTTTAAAGTGTCGACACCAGATACGAAAATGCAGTTGTGTGGGTCTCCGGATTCATGTGACCATATGGTTTGGAATTCTAATTAATGCCTTTGGATTTCATTTCACATAGCTCACAGCTACATTAATTCAATATTTTTTTCAGAATTCTGGAAAAACATATATTTTGCCAACTGTGGGTTTTCAGAATAAGTGGGAGAAAAACCATCTATTTCCCCTTTTCTCCTGACAACTTTATCTTAGCTCCATGTGGACTGGCAATCTTCTCAAACCAGAGGTCAGCTGGAGCTGTTCCTCTGCCCCAACCAGTCTAGAGAGACCCACTTTGCAAGAGCCATAAAGGTTTATCACTAAAAACAAACTCATTTTCCAATTGTTATGTGCTGTGAGCCATCAGAGAAACTCTCTGGGAGGAAACGCAATCCAGCCTTGTGAAACACAGTGGTTGTGACATGTAGGGATAGCACAGACCCTGAAGCCAGGCGCTGCTATCAGCACTGCAGACCATCGCAGGCGTATGAGTGCTGACAGAAGATTTAGAGCTCCGTGGGGCGTTGCACAGTGCATGGGTTTGCAAGTTCCAGTTTGGGGACAGCAATATTTTCTCTTCTTCATCTGACCCCGTTTCTTAATGATCCATATTCAAGATCTCCCTCTAGGCAAGAAACAACATTTACTTGTGCTTCTCATTAGTTAAACAAAACCTAAATAAAATGAAAGCGCAACCCACATTCATTCCAGAACTCAAAGCAGATCTGGTCAGACATACATGCCATCCACTGTTATTTTAGAAAAAATATTTCAGCACAGAAACTAGTAATCCTCAAGACCTACATAGTGCGAACAGAGCAACTACGGCATCACTCTGTGGCTTTCTGAAACACACGCAGTGCTTTCAAAAGCCAGGTACACTAACAACAGCTCACAGCAGCCTTGAAAGACCCCCACGGCAGGCATGGGTTCATGCCCAGTGCGAGAGGGCTTCCTATCTGTAAGCACATCTTGGCGTGGCCACATTCATGTAGGATTTCTTCTGATACTATAGAGTTTCACAGCATGGCAGGGAAAGGATGGCCTTGAGAGGTTTAAAGATTTAAGATGTTTCTCTTATTTTCCTCCACAAGAGCTACATATAACTACAGGCACTATCAATTTAAGAGCTCGGCTCGGCAAGAACACGCTCAGCTTCCCATCCACAGTGCCCTGCGGGGGAAGGTTTTAAAACGTCAGACAATGTTTGTTCCATTTTTGAACGGGTCAAGAGGATCCAAGAAGGGGATTGCTAGACCTGCAGTTTCCTGCAAAAAAACAACGCAAGTGCAGAATTACTGGTTACTCTCCCAAAAACAGTATTACAGAAACACTGGTAAGTGCCAGGCGATACAACATGTAGTGACGATGTGTCCCAGCACATGCCTGTTGTCTCCAGTCTCTAAATAGAAACGCTCTGCAGCAGGCACAATGCCTTTGCTGCCACAAGGATCAGTCCCTGCTTTGTGTCTGAGACTCTGGACATTAAACAAATAATACAGCAAATAATTCACCAGAACACCAAAGCAACGGCCCTCTTTCTCAAAAAGCATTTAAGTACCTAACTCAATTTTCCTTCAATGGGTATGAGGCACTTAGATGTCACTGAGAATTGGCCACAGACCTGCTCCCCCAAAAATGGGTTATTCCCACATTTGCACAAGAGGTAAGACAGCATCAGGAAGCAGCAGGGCAAAGGGCCATCGTGGCTACAGCAGGGACACAACCGGCATCCTGCACCTGCTGCTTTCCCACTCCTGCTCAAAAGGACTAAAACTACATCAACACAAGCCACCAGCCTCCTCACTCCTCGCCCTGAGCATGAGACACTCACCTCTGCCTGGGCTGGACCACATCATCAGAACCAGCTCTCCTTGGCCACTCTCTTCAGCAAAAGAAATGGATGAGACAAGAGAGCCTTGTCCCGCAGGGACCCACCACCTGCAGCTGGGGGACACGGCCAGGGGCTGGGAATCCCACCTGGCCCTTAGGCTCCTTCCCAGCCCCCTGCCCACATTCAGTTACAGACCTGGCACCCTGCTTCTGGAAGGAGGCAGGTAGTCCGACTTCACAAAAATAAATAAACACCTGTTGAATTTAAAAGGTTCGAACTCCCACTTTTCTACCCCAAAATATAGGAAACGGATGGTCATAAGCAAGGATCAGCTTTTGGCCTATTTTAAAGGTCCATATTGCAGTGAATGTCAGTCTTACAGTCTTAACAGGACAGAGCAATGGTGGGAAACACAACACCCAGAAGTACTGAACAGCATTTCTGAATGGAAATAACTTCACAGTGCCATCTCATGAACTTCTATTAAAAGATGTTACTAATGCACAAGAATTCCTCTCCGTAAATGCTGCGTTGACAAGCAGTCAGGTAGAGCTGATGAGCTTTTACTTAACAACAAAACCCCAGGAAACACTGAAAAAAAAACCTCAACAGGTTGCAATTCTAATCCTGCTACCCATCTTTTGCTTAAATATTATTATTATGTAGGTGTTATTGGCATCATAAGCCCAGTCACAGACAACAAGCTGTGTCTGAGCTGCTGTTCAGACACAAATGTAAAGACAAATTTTTCATCCCCAAGTGACTGGAGAAATCACAGCTAAAGCGGGGACATGCCAGGAGCCACCGGAGCCTTGCAAGGGCTGCCTCCCCGCTTCTGCTCAGAGATTAACTGTGCTGAGCCCATGTGATCGTGCTCTGGTAACCCACCATGGTAGAGCATCCCCATCTCAGGCTGTGATTAACCATCCCACCATACACACCAGGGATCTGCCTACGTTCTCCTCGATTTGTGCATAGCACCTAATTGTTATTTCTGCAGCGGAAGCACCTAAGGACTCCTAAAGGGTTTACAGCCCCATTACCCCAGGGACTGTAAAACCAGTGAGCCCAAGGTCAGTCCCACCCAGAGACAGGTGGGATTGCACACATTAACCATGGTGGTCTCCAAAGCCCCAGGTGGCTCCACCAAACCTTCAACTCAGCCTGAGCACAGCAGCCAACAACTCACCCCGCACAACTAAAGAGGAGAGGTTGGCTTCTGCTGAAGCAAAAATAAAATAATTTCTATTTTATTAAGTAAGAAAAAAAAGAAAAAAAAAAAAAGAAAATTGAAAAAAAAGAAAAAGTTATTCCCAGATCAAATATAAGCTTGTTCTAAATGGCTATTAAAAAGGAAAAGTTTGCTTTGGGTTCCACATTTGTGCGAAAGCAATATAGTTTTATTACAAGAGATTTCTTTTTTAAGGTCCCAGGGCTTTTGTAGTGGAGTTTCTTGCCCCATGGCAGGACAGCAGTATCAAAGCAGAACGTCACAGACAAATAAGGATGCAATAGGCTGAAACACTGCCCTTGGAATAGGGATTCGGACGTTCTTCGTTTCTGACAACAAAATACTGTTTATTAAGGCTTGGAGAGACATTTCCTAAAATATACAAACTTTACTCAAATCCCAGAGCAATTCACAAGCCTGATGCTAGCAACCGCCCTCATATAAATCACTGACTGCGTTTTGAGAGCAATCTCATTAGCTATTGAATAAGGAGCTCACGTACATATTGATGAGTGCTGCGGATCACTCCCTACCTTCCCACATCTTTTCAAATAGGTGGAATATGCAATAAGAACTCTTCTGTAGGCTTTGAAAAGACGAAGAAGCTTCAGAAAAGGCTTCTCATCACCATTTTTTTCAAATGCAGACCAAAAAAAAAAAAAAAAATCCACTGAAAGCTCTCCTCTTTCACTGAAGAGATGTCAGCTGTATTGTTGTTCTCATTTTTAGAACTCAGCAAGAGGTCCTTTCTCAGATAAAATCCCTGCCTACGCAAGGGGAGCTGGGGGGCCAGACCCTGGCCCTGGAGCCCACCCGCTCCCCTCAGGCAGCGGGACCCCGCAGAGCATCCTCAGGCAGGGCTGCTGCAACCACCTGCGGGAGAGGGTCCGCACACCCCACGTGTGCTCCAGGGGAGCTCTGTCTGACCGTGCCTTTGCCTTCCATTTATTTGCCTTGATCCTGTCCACATTTTCTTTATCTTCTAGACTCGTTTGCTGACGTCGTTCCTCCTCCACATCTTCACTGCTCACTGCTTCTCTGCCTTCTTTTGCTGCTGTTTTATACTTCACTATTACTTCGAATATACACATTTAAACAAGCAAAATCACAATATAGCCATACTTTCCTTTACACCAAAATACAGCCCCACTTGCTCCTGCAGTTTGATTGCTTGGCTCCAGTCAAGTTAGGTGAAGAGTTTGTCCAGGCAATCTGTGAGCATGGCTGATTCTGCTTAATTAGGGACCTTCTTCATTGGCAGATCAGTGGAGCCACTAATCAGCAAGGGCTGGTCCCATCCTGCCGAGAACAGCAACTTCTTCCACTGGGCCAGACAGCTCCAAAAAATGCCGCTTTCCTGCCCAAAGCAACACATAAGTTCCATCACAATAACAACGCCGCTGCAGCCAAGGAAGAATCAGCTCTTTCCCTCTTCGCTCCGATGCCATCACGCTGGTGTACACGTGCGTTCATCACCACCACAGCTCTCTTCCCACCAAGAACAAGCGGCAGCGATGCACAGCATGTTCCTGCAGCTAAAGCTATGCCTGAGCCAGGAGTAACTACACGGGTTACCGCAAACAAACACGAGAGGCAGGCACCAACGCACAGAGCGGGGTACGTGCTGCCACGGCAGCGCACCCAGACACACCTTGGGAGGCTCCCGTTTCTCCACCTCCCAGCCCTGGCAAGCCTGTGAGAACACAGCAGGTCCAGCTCCAGGCGCTCCTCCTCCTGCCCAGCGCTGCATCCTCTCCCAGCTCTCCTTGCAGAGCAGAACCATTGCAAAGAGCTGCAGGGACACACCGCGAGAGGAAACCCAAAGGCATTAAACGAGCCACAGCTAAAGGCTGAGGATCAAGGGCCTTTTTCCATTCAACCCTTCTGGGTGAATAATGATTTTTTTTTAATTAAATAAACAAAACACCAAAACTAAACAAACACACCGAATTTTTAACAAACAGGGTCAGCTCTGTGACTTAAATTGCATCTGTTTCAGCAGCAGGACCAGGCACTTGAAACCAGCACTTGAAACCCCATTTCCCACCAGCAGCAGCAGATGATGTGCTATTAGGACGTGTCGAGACATTAAGCAGATTAGCAGCAGCAGCCTGCTTCAACCCGTTTTTCCAGCTTGACTCCGGGGGAAGGCTCAGGCAGTGGGAGCAGCTCCGATTTGGCGTCACAAGCCCAACTTCAGAGCCCGGCAGGTGCTCTACTCCATCCATCTGTCCATCCTAGAGTAGGTCATAGGCACATTTTGGCAGCTCTGCGAAGTGATCAGCTTGTGATCCCAGCTCATGGTATAGAAATTCAGAGTTTGACAGCCACCCCAATATAAAACAACCTCTGCACAACACAAACAGGACCATGTTGGTAAAGATTTCAATGCAGCCATGGGAAACCCACCTGCAGGTGACCCCCAGGGCTGACTCACTACCTCCGTGCAAGGACCATTTAAATGACTCCACCTGCACAACAGGGAACCACGGCTATTTATTGCTGCCAGTGGGATAAGTCCTGACAAAACCTGGAGGAAGACAGGGTGCCCGACTCAAGTAGCTAACAAGAGTACTGCTGCCTAAAACGATAGCTTTTTGCTTTCATTAAATACTTACGGCCTCCTGGAAAGCATGAGGAGGAATGCCGAAAATAAAAACATCCCTTATCATTCAGGATGTTTTAGCAGAGATTAGATAAAAAGTCAGAGGTGTTTCAAAGCAGGAACCCAGGCTGGCAGGGGAATCTGCCACAGCATCTCTGACAATCTTGGAGGTTACAGACAGTCTAGGGGGGGTCACCATTTCTTTCACTACAGGGGAGAAAAGTCTTGAATACTTTTATATCCATTGTCATCCAGGGCAATGTGCTGGGAAGGGATCAGAGACACCAGCTGAAATCCTTCTTTCCTACGTAGTACGAAGGAGTTGAGCAGCCCAGGATGGATCCTTTGACTCAGGTATCTGTTTTTCCAGCTCTGATGCCTGCCTGGCAAGACCCCCGGTCCAGCAGAATTCAGACTCTTTACTGCTCAAAGCAGAGATTGCCTAATCAAAGCACAGGCTAACTCTCCCCAAAAGCCACATTGCTCAAGACAGCTCCAGAAGCAGACCTAAATCAAGCAATAAAATAATCAGAAGCCTCTTCCTAGGTCCCAGCACCGAGCATCACAGGAGGCAGAGGGCCAGGCAGGGGGCAGGAGGCTGGCCAGATCTGTGCGGCAGTCTCCCCAAAAAAACAGGCTGGTTTGGGGAGCAATTCTGCTCCAAAACAAGGGCCCTGGTCCACTTGTTCCCTGCAACCTTCCTCCAATGCCACAAAGAGGATCACGGCTTTGTCTGTTGAACGATGTATGAGTTAGGCACACTTTGAGAACCAAGCAAAGTCCTCCACATGCTGCCATTCCTCGCCTGCTCTCCCTCACCCCATCCTGGTCTCTTCTGCAAAGAGAATACTATGAGAAAGGTCTCTACTACAATTAAGATGCGTAAATAGATACGAAGGAGAGGCCAAAATTTGGATACTTTTTCCCTATAGCATGCTTGGATGCAGAGCATCATTTCCAGCTTCCATCTCTGACAGCACTTGCTCACTCCCCGCACCTCCATCTCATCCAGCACAGCTTCAATGGCCAGGACACGGAATGCCAGCTCAGAAAAGAGCCAACTCAGCTCAGATTGCAGCAATGCAGGGTTTTTGTAGGGCCACTGCTGCAGATCCAACTCCCCGGCTTGCTCTACAAATCAACCGTTCTGTGGGACAGGCTCCCTAGCAGAGCAAGCTTGTTTTTCCTTCAGGTGCTTGCACAGTCCCAGGAGGAAGCTTATGAGATGGCTTCTATGAGAGAATTATAGCTCCAGGAGCACTTACATCAACCAGTTGTCTCATTGGCAGCAGCTACATGAAACCTTAAACCACAACTGGAAAGCAGCACCTTGGACCTTGCCTTGTGGCTTCCTTTCCACCTCCTTCACCACAGAAAAACCTCACTGTGCACCTCTTAGAACAGCAAAAGCTGTGACTGAGGTATTCCTGAACTAAGAAAAAACAAACACCCATCCCAGATAAACAGCTTCAAGGAGCGGCTACACACGGGCTTTTTCAAAATCCCCACCGAGGACTTTTCCAAGTATCCACCGCGCCGGTGAGGGGCTGGAGCAGCCTGGGCCACCAGGCAGCCTGCCCTGCCCGCTCTGTCCTTTGCAAGATCTGGCAACCCCTCCACACTCCTAAAAGGAGCAGTTCAAACCAACACAGCCCCCACAGGGTGCAAACTGCTGCCACTTAGTTCCATATAAAGGCTATTTGAATACAAAGGCCGGTAACCATTTATTTGCTGATCCTTCTGCAGTAGGATAAATTCACTGGTGAATACAAAGGGAAGGCCAACGCAAGGACCCCGCTTTGTCTCCCACCCTTTTTGAAGTGGCATATCTGGATTCACAGCGCCTCACCTGGGAAGGACACCCGTGCAGCCAGGGTTTTGCCACAGACCATACAAACAAGGAAATCCCAAATGAAAAGTAAAAAATCTGCCCTAAACTACAAATACCGGCACTCAGGGAAATCCTGTAGCACCATGCAAATACTTCAGAGCACTTCTCTCCCCCTTGAACACCACGCAGCAAGAAAACAACTGCAATCTAGAATTTCTTGTATCTCTTGATGGCAAACAAACAACGCACATTCACTATTTTTAGTTATGACCTCGGATACTTCATGACTTCAAAACATACGCTTAATTCACACATATGCAAGCACAAAAAAATTACTCACAAGCAATGAATAACAGGTGCTTGACATTTAAATGTGACTGGTTTGTAAGAATAGTTAACATTTGTATTAATTAAGGCACACTCAATGCAAGACTGTTCTGCACCATTCATCCTCATATATACGAAGATTGTTGTCTGTCTCTGAAAAACTACATGAAAATTATGTGTACTTACCTGCCTGTACATTCCACTTGGGTATCATTAAACACAGCAGAATGCCACTGAATTTTGGTTCAACATTCTTGCTTAAAACCTCATTGAAATATCAAGTCCTGGATGTCATCCAGATCGTGGGGCTCAATGTACAGAAGCAAAATATATCTATAAATCCTCTGTTATCAATGGATTGACAGCACTCTACGCCTTTGAAAAAAAAAACAGCTTATCACATTTTCGGGGATGCCCGTGCATTTATGTCCAGATATCTGGATTGGTGCTTCAACCTTCCTGGAGTAGAAATGGTGCCAATAAGGCGGGGATGCAAATGGCAGCGGGTATGCTTCATCCTAGGATCTGTACCAGGGAAAGCAAACTAAATGAACCAATATTCCCTCACCAGGCAAGAGCATTTTTTTGGTATCTATTTTCCATTAGGAGGAGATGCTCATAATTAGGACGAGAGGCAACAGCCTCAAGTTGCACCAGGGGAGGTTTAGATTGGATATTAGGAAAAATTCTTCACTGAAAGGGTTGTCAAACACCGGATCAGGCTGCCCAGGGAAGGGGTTGAGTCACCACCCCTGGAGGTGTTTAAAAGATGTAGATGTGGCACATGGGGACATGGTTTAGTGATGGATTTGGCAGTATTAGGTTAACAGTTGGACTTTGATCTTCAGAGTCTTTTCCAACCTAAATGATTTTATGATTCTATGATAATTAATCCTAGTTTAGCAACATTACTTCCGGTTTTGTAGCTGTGATATTATTACCAGAATGAGCCCACGGAAGATGATGTGACCAAGGCCCCCGGAGAGAAAGCAAAGCCATGAGTTATTTTCACGAAGGCAACCACGCTTCTCCAATGCTCAAGCCACATCCCTTTCAGAAACATAAACTTTCCTAAAGAAAAGAGCTTCTGCTGGCAGGAATAAATAAATAACGATGTGCCTGCAACTGCCCCGGCTTTTAATTAAATGGCAACTGAATAAACAGCTTGGAAGTTGCTGTGCCGGGATCGCCGTAACCCCGCTCCCGCCACTGCCCTTTTGGCTTTGCGCTCCCGGGGTCAGATTCTCAGCATTCCCCTCCCTGCAGCCCTGCCTTTTGTTTGAAGTGGCACAAGCTCTAGTTTTGTTGGGGTTTGGGGGGTTTGTTTGGAACATCAGGGCAAGCAGCACGCCTGCCACGCACCAGGCTGCTGGCGGGATTTCCTTACCCTCCCTGGGACGGGAGAGGTGTTTCCTACAAACAGTTTCCAGCAGCTCAGAAAGAAGGCAGAAAGCTTCAAAAAGATGTTACATTTATCTCACAAGTTGTTTCCTACCATCACTATTTATCTTCTAGGTGAGACCTTATAACACCTATAAAAGGATCCGTGGTCAGGAAGCATGCATTCATCACGGGTGCAATTCCATCAGCAATGAATTTGGGCTCCCCTCCACCCTGAGTCTGTCATGACCAAACACAGCTCCTGCCTCAAGGAACGAAAAACCGACAAAAAAAACCACCACACCTTCTGTAGCCTTATCTTTTAATGCAACACAGTATGTGTTGTTCTTCGGTTTACACTAACAGCTCAAGTTATCAAGGTTTTCCACCCCGGACTGCATTATCAGATCTCTCTCATCCCAGTATTTTGAAAAAAGAAAAAAAAAAAAAAAGAGTGCTATTGAAATGCAAGTACTTTAGAGTGAATTTACATTGTTAGTAGGAGAGCAGGGATAGTGTTTAAAAAAACCCCACAACCCTAAGATACCAGGCATTATTTTCACTTCTTTATTAATCCAAGGATCAGTTAAAGTGTAGATTTCCCACCTGTGCCAATAAGACCTGGCAGTATACAAGAAACTAAGTATTTTTACTGTAACGACATTTCCATTGAAATACATGCAGGCATTTGACTACATTTCCAGAGAGGTGGAATATTATTCAGTGAGGGAAGACAGATGTGCTGGGAGTTGAGAACGGGCAGAGGCAAAATTGCAGGCACTTAGTATTTTCTTGACATAACTGTGATTTCTGAATTTGCAAAAATCCTCTTCTAAAATGTTGGTTAATTTGATCCAAGATTAATTCAAAATGTGCCTGTCACATTCCTGCCCCCACAAACACAAACCTGCACACCCACACGAAAACGATGCCAGCCCCCTCTGCCCCGCGCACCCATCCCCATGGTGGGCGGCCCCTTCCCACAGGGCCTGGGGGATCGCATGCTCCCCGCAACCTGATCCAGGACAGATGCACTCAGCGAAGGAACAAGGGAGGAGACTTCAAGTGACTAACAATGCTCTTCAAAGAGGAAAAAATGTTTTCCCATGGTTTAAAATTACCATCTGAACTTCAGTAGAAAAGCGATAGCGGTGCCGTAGCCAGAGGTACCAGACAGCATTACCTGGCCCCCCGCTGCGCGGGAATGTCAACTGTGGCCCCATCACAGGTAACCCACGTTCTCAAAATATGCTGCTGACCTACATGCCCAGGTGCCCCATTGCACAGGTGGTCTGCTTCTTCACAAGAATGAAGCTGGGATTTCTTCACTTTCAAGTCTTCCTTGCTCAAGACTTTGGGGGGGTCCCACCACACACCTGAAATGGGGAGAGAGGGGCTGAGTCTCGGGGTGGGGGGGGTTCAGGTGAAGCCCGCAGAAGGGGTAAAAATTTCCTTTGACAAGATAAACAGCGATCGCTTCCTAAAAGCTTAGACACAGGATACCACTTCTCATATGAATGTATTTACACTTAAATTATACATCTCTGTGACTAAACGTAAGTAACCGAAAGCTGACATTTCAGCTGTGCTCTGCAAAAGTAAACCTCCCTCAAAAGCGGAATGCCAAATGGGAGCAAAGTTAGAGATACACTTTGATTTATAGATTACTTTTTAAATCAGCAGAGGGGGAGTTCTCCCGGTAGCCCTTGAGAAGATCTCTGTTTATTTGAGGAGCTCACAGGAGCACAGCCATGGCGCAGCCTCCTGTTCAGCCCCAGAACCCAGAAGGAGCCCGATCTACTCGATCAGTATTTATTTACATTTAAATACAAAAGGAAGGCTATCCAAACAGAAGCTGAGAGTATCCAGCAGATAATTAAGTACGCTAATGCACAAATCTATTTAGACAAGAACGAGTGTATCAGTACAATCAAAAGGCAGGTCATGGTTTATAGTCCATTCCCCATATAAACAAGCTCCGGCAGTGCCCCTCACTCCAGAATCGTACTTAGGGGATAACACCCTCTCTCTCTTGTGAAATCCTGACGAGTGCGGGATTTCTGCAGTGCATCTGCAAGCACGTTGCATTTGGGCTGCAGGATGTGCACGTTTGCTGGTGCTCAGCACCGGCTGAACAACCCCCACGCTTTGACCCGCTCCCCGTCGTGTCCCCCTGAGTCCCCAAGCCCCAGACCCTAGCCACCCATCCTGACGGAGCTGTCACTGCTGGTGGCACACAGGGAGGGCACCAGCAGGCATCACAGAGCCCAAAAAACTTTTTGGTATAGGAACTGGCTCAACTGTTTTAATGAAATCACAGCTTATCCATTTCTATTGTTCTCTGTATACCTGCTCTGTTTTCCTGTACATAAATTATTCTTCACTTCCTTCCTGAAAGAGCTATTATTTAACAGCATAGCCGGCATTAACTATTGTATCACATTCCTCCAGAGGTCCATTAGAGCAATGACAGAGTGCAATACCGACAGAAAAACACATGCACAAACACTCCCTGAACTAAACCCTTGCAGTGTAGCCCTTTTGAATGGAAGAAGCAATATAAATAGATCATCAGCCTAAGCCAGGACATGATGCAGAGTGCGGACAGATTACTTCTGCCAGTTTACAGAATTAAAATACACAGTCTGCAATCATAGTTCTGCTTGTTTTGGACACATCTAACCCTGAAGGGTCAAAGAGGGATTTCTTCACAGATATCAAGGGGTCAGGCAGGGCTTGCTTTGGATTCTCTCTCTCTCCTGAAAGCTGGTTTTATTTAATCTTAATTCAAAGTATCTGAAGCAGTCCTCTCATCTAACCCGAAGAAATAACACTGGACTTGGGCTTGAAAACTGTCCTCCCTACTATTTCAAGGCAGAGATACCTCTTCATCTATGGATGTGTCTACACAGTTGCTTGCTGATGTTGCACAAAAAGATAACTAAAAAAATAATTCCATGCCCTGGCTGGTCTGAAGTAATACACTAATTTTATACACACATTTAAAATAGTTGTTTTATTTTACACGCATCTTTTTTAAGATTCTGATCTCATTTCAGCCTCTGTCCCCAAAGCAGTTTTCAGTAGATGATTCCTCCATCCTAAGAAAGTTACACCGACTTCCAATACCCACACAAAACCACTGGTTTCTAATTAGGAATTCAACTGAATTAGTATTATAATGAGCCCCAGAAAGCTGCCTATAGGCATGGATTTATTTAACGAAGGCCACGCTGTCTGGAGATTAGTGAACAACGTACTCCCCAGGAGCCCCATGGCCGCGGGTGGGCGAGGGGCTGCGCGGCAGAGGACAGCAGCGCTGCTGGCGTGGAGAATGGAGATGCTGGCAGGCGGTGACGAGCAGCTCGGAAAGCCTCCTTTACAGACACGTACGCTCCCTCACAAGGTGAACTCAAGTTATCTCCAGTACCTATTGCTTGTGCTGTCCTTACCACCAAGGAAGTGGGTGGGAAGAAGTCACACCATCACCTTCCAAGACAACAGAGCAAACAGGGAGTTCGCCTCTTCTGCTGCAGAAGGCTTTAGGCTTCCCTTAAGACTCTAGGTCCAATCCTACTCTAGTCAGCTCCAGCAGAAGTGTATGGCCTAGGAAGTATCTACTTCAGCAGCAACATTGCTCTGGAGCAAAGCGCGCTCTGGCTGCATTGGGTGCAAAGCAGAAAACAAAACCAGCAGATGTGCAAAGCCAAAATTTGCATCAATCCACATCCTTCACACCTACCACCCACCGTAGGCAAGCAATGGAGGTGTGGGCTGAGTGACCTCTCTGCATTTCAGCTCCTGCTTCACCTCCTCCGAGCACCCTTAGAACCAAGTTTAATCCTACCGTGAGGAAGGTGATGCATGAAACATACGGTTGGTGGAATAATATTCATTTCATACCTGCAGGGAAGATGCCAAATTGGCCCTGGACATGACACCTGGCACCAGACATGCAGCTTGTTTAACTGTTTGCTGTCCACATATTTTGCTCTCAACAAGCCAGGCACAGTCTCAGATTTGCTCAAAGCAGCAGAATCTTCCTCCTCAGATTCACACCTTTTTAACCGGAGGAGAGGACTAGTTAATGCAGAGCTTCCTTGAACAGAAAGGGAAGTCAGTGGCTCCTCTCCAAAATTCTGGAGGCAAAAGACAGACAACAAGCCCTGGCTGGGTGATAAAAGGGAAAACAATGCAAAGCTGCAGGGAAGTTATTGATACAGTAGCCTAACAAGGTGCTCTCCCAGGAACAGGGGCCCCGACCTGGAACCTACTTTGGTCTCACCTACAGCTCAGCCTTGGCCAGGTCACTCCCCAGTTCCGAACGGATCATCAGACAATTTAACATCTCCAAATTACCTCTTAACAAACTGGAGAATTTAACATCACAAGGACAAGGTTTTGGTTTCTCCTAGGAAATTTCTGTGGCCTGCCACCTCTTGGGGGTAAACATTATCCCAATGATACTTCTCTCACAGTAAATGAAACTTCTCACCCCTTTTCACCCCCAAATACAGAGCCAGGTGTTCCAAAATACAAGTCACAACACAGTTACAAAAGGCTAAGAGAAAACTAGAGAAGCAGGAATCCCAAATGGGTTTTGCCTGGAGGCAAGAGGCAAAGGCAGTGAGATGCAGTAACTTTAACACCACCATTCTACAAGATGAGAAGAAAAAAATAAAAATAAAGAATGGTCACCCTGCCACTATCAGGTGGTATTTGTTTAATACCAGTGTGTCCAAATAAAGGTCAAAAATTGCTCGTCTGATCGATAAAGTAAGAAGGTACAGCTATTAGCAAGCTGATTTCTTAGATCACATTTGTGTGGATGTGTAGGTGGGTCTGAAGACAAGGCAGATGCCACCCAAGAGAGTCCAGGATAAGGAATTTCACAGTGGCTCTCCAAGGCAGATTTCCAAGCCATGGATTTAAAAGTTAGGGTTGCATGAGCTTGTCTGGATTTGCAGAGTGAATCTGCCAAACATTTCAATGCATGTATTTGTAACACAGACCAAGATATGATATGGTATGATACAACTAGAGGCTCCCACATTATATTTAAAGCATGGCACCAAGCAGCAGGTCTCTGCAGCATGCCATGAGCACAAAGCTCCTCAAAGGGCAATCCTTGGAGGAAATCCAATAACAGAGCATACCACGGCATCACACTTGCTGTGCTGTCTTAGCCCTTGGCCTACGGTGATTCATCTTTGCTTGTAACCTCTAACATTTGCCATCACCATTCACGCAGACACATTAGTAGCATTCAGCCACAGCCTAAAACATCCAGTATGGATCAATCACCGTGGGCCAAACCCATCTAAGCCTCTATCTAAGCTGCAGGAAAGGGAATCCTGTCCAAAATAAGATGAATAGAACTCAGAATACCTCCAGAGCACTCAAGAACAGCCCCATATGGAAAAACAGAAATACATAAGAGTTTGTTTCCCCCTTGAATACTCCACTTGACAAGCTGCTTCGAGCTGTAGCCTTCACATTATTTTTGTCAGGAAGCACCATTCCTTGCTTACTGTGAATAATCTTCTGATCAGCCATCACAGAAGTTAAGCTGGGTTTGTAGACAACAGTTGTATGACTCCCTCCCCAATTCCATACTTTCAGTGCCTGCCCCCCTGTCCCAGCACCCCCACAGTAGAGGCTGATCAGAATCTGCCCTAGACCCAGGTTATCCATAAACTCCCTATCACACTGTCTGCAGTCGCCCCGGCTCACTCAGACTGAACGGGCGCTCGGTCTGCATCAGCACCCCCAGCTTCAATGCCTGGAATTAGGCTCCGCAGATTAGGCAATGTGCTGAGGCTTATCTCTGTGTCTAATCACTAATAAAGTTGCAACCTGGTGCATTTGTAGTGTATTAGGTCTCGCTCAACAACGCGGGTTTTAAAGGTCATCTGCCTCCTCCAATCCCTGCCAGGTTTATTGCAATGGCCATGCCTGCCCCGGCAGGTCCCGCTCCCGCCACCACCAACAGAAATCCAATTATTGGCACAATGGTCCCAGCCCGCCGAAGATCCCGGGCCCCTCCACGCTCCCGCCCCGGCGCCCCCTCCACAATGGCAGCTTTTGTCTCAGCCTGGCTATTGTTTGGGATTCTCTCGCATCCCTGGACACGGGATAAAGCGCCGTGTTGGGAGCGATGTTTATGAATGAGGTCTCAGAGCACAAGAGCGCAGCAACACAGGGCTTGACCGTGGACAAAAAGGGTCACGGTTTCTAAAAGCCACATTGAAATGAAATCATTAAAGACGTAATATGCACTAGCCAGGAATGAAAAGTTACGGGCCAATGGAAAATAAGAAGTGAAATCCTAGTCCTTCCAAAGCCAAGGGAAGTTTTGCAATAGACCTCAGTGCAGCCAGGGTGTCTTCCAAAATATCTATACTAAGTAAAATATCTATCAGCTCGCATGACTTTAAACCATTGTTTTGAAAATATTTTACATCATATTGATTTCCAAAGGAGGAAATAAACTATTTTAGTTTAGTGAGAATGTTTTCTGATTGAAATGTAGCAGATAGAGGCAGTAAATAGTAGAATCTGTGCCAAATAAACTAGGTCGAAAATACCAGCTAATAAAAATCTAAATTCTCCCAATGTCAGAGACAATATTCTGATCTTCAGCTGGTGTAATGAACATGTTATACTAAATTCATCAAGAGAAAGACCTACACATCCTGTAAGACCTGTAGGAGTTACAAGGATCTTCCCAACTAACAGCCTATAAGGCCAGGTCAGTTCTGCAGTGACAAACTCTGCGAGAGCTCAGGCAGCTGGCAATGTTAAGCTCTACTTCTAAAACACCTTCAGCATAACAGTACTACGAGTCTTGCTAACAGCCAAAACCCAGCTTCCTTCACCCAAACAGGCCTACCCAGGACAAAGCCAACCGCAAACCCCATCCATCGCATTGGAAAATGCCTCTTTGTGAGGCTCTGCTGAGCAGAAGACAGTAATATTGTGAAACCTTTCTAGCCTTTAAAGAGTAGAGGCAGACATATAACTGCTTTCAATAAAACATCATATGGTAATAAGCAGCAATGGAATAGCCAAGTATAAATCTCCCATTCAGTAGAGTGTCACACGTATAAATCTGTTTACCAAGGATTACTCTGTAGCTCCCACCATAATAAATCATCAGGAAAATGCCTTGTGCACTGCTAGCAGAGCAGGGATTTGGAAAAGCAGGAAGGTTATTCTTCATAAGGAGGCATTGATAACCAGCCAACCTGAGAGTTTGTTACAAATATGATATTAATTGCACTCTGCTTGTTTGGTATGCTTGCTTGGATGCTTGGGCAGCTGAAGTTGATGCTTTTTTTCTTTTTTAAACTAAATCTTTCCTCTTTGCAACAAGAACACTGGTAGACATAAACTGTTGTACTAAGTCAAAGTCCAGGGGTCCAAAGGGTCCACTAAGCCAAAGTCCAGAGTCCAAAGTCCATTCACTGAAGGAACTACAAAGGGTCTTTTGAATTCAAAGGACTTTGGATCAGGTTGCAATTCATCATCACCATTTACAAAAGAACGGTATTCTGGCCTAGTTTCTGCTCAATATAAATGTTTTATGTAGGCTAATCCCAGATAAATAACTGTTTTCTTGCATTATCTAGATCTTTCACTACACATTATAGGATGTATTAGAAAGATTAAGCACTGCAGTCAACTAAGAGCCTCTCTATAGCATATTCCAGCTCCCGGCTCTGCAAGGATGCCACGTCACATACTGAAACACCCTGTGTATCAGCACGACTTGCCAAAACCTCTTGCTAATCACCTGAAGTTTGTTATTTGTAGCCATGAGCAAACAGCGTTTCAGAAAAGCTTTTGTTCTGTGCTGAAGAGCTAAGGCTAGGTTGCATTCCAGAACTAGCCAGATAAGGAAACAGGTCACATGCCAATACAGCATTTAATATACCAGAATCAGACTAAAAATACAAGCCAGTCATATGGAGCAGCCAACTATCTTAATGCCATTTAATTCAGTGCGACACACATCTGAAGTGCAGCAGCACACTAACACAATTTTAGTGCCAGAACACATGGTGTAGTACAGCTCTCATACCTCTGGGTCTGTGGATGTCATCTTAGATAGAATACTGATGTCCCAGAGACTGCCTTCCTGAAATCATTCGGGTAATGTACATTACCGCACACTTCAAATCCTTCCTTCCTTCTACTTACGACCCCAGTTGCCATTCATATGTTCAGCATCAATTTGCTAGAAATCAAAAAACCCTCTTCATGTTCACATGGTCATAACCTGCGTAGCAGAAGACTGCAAGCCAAATTAATCCTTGATATAACTCAGCTAGTCGAATGTAAAAAGCCTCAAAAACCGGCTTTCTTCAGTGTGGTAACATCTCAAAATCTCAGACGAGTCTGATCTACTTGTGGAAAGACAGGGAGTAAACAAAGCAGTTGCCTCTGCAAAAAAGAAAATCTGTACCTTTTTTCAAGTGCCAGCTAGCTTATTATTGCAGTTTTCATTGTGCCAACAAAATAATAATCAAACACATGTAAATCTTCCTAGGAAACTCCCCAAGTCTTTGCTAATAAAATTACAGTAGAAAATACAGGTATGTTCTCTCTCAATACTCACCACCGAACTTCCATTACAGTCACCATCCTGCTCAACTTGGATCTCAAAAAACAGCTTCAGGAGCCACTTAGTCTCCTGACTCGACCTCCTTGGGCCAAGAGGGAATAGTTGTGTAAGAAAAGCTGGACATGAGCCAGCAATGTGCACTCACAGCCCAGGAAGCCAACCATATCCAGGGCTGCATCAGAAGAAGCACGACGAGCAGGTCGAGGGAGGTGACTCTGCCCCTCTACCCCGCTCTGGCGGGAGCCCACCTGCAGTGTTGTAACCAGCTCTGGAGCCCCCAATGCGACAAAGACATGGACCTGTTGGAGAGGGGCCAGAGGAGGCCACAGAAATGATCAGAGGGCTGGAACACCTCTGCTGTGAGGACAGACTGAGAGAGTTGGGGTTGTTCAGCCTGGAGAAGAGAAGGCTCTGGGAGACCTTACTGCGGCCTTTCAGTACTTAAAAGGAGCCTGTAAGAAAGATGGAGACGGACTTTTTAGAAGGGCCTGTTACAACAGGACAAGGGGTAATGCTAAACTAAAAGATAATAGATTTAGAGTAGCTATAAGGAAGAATTTTTTTACAATGAGGGTGGGGAAACGCTGGAACAGGTCACCCAGAGTGGTGGTTGATGCCCCATCCCTGGAATCATTCAAGGCCAGGCTGGATGAGGCTCTGAGCAACCTGATCTAGTTGAAGATGTCCCAGCTCATTGCAGAGGGGTGGACTAGACAACCTTTAAGTATCCCTTCCAACCAAACCTATTCTATGATTCTATGACCTGAGCCCACAAATGCTGCTCACTCTAAAAACTAACTCTGCTAGCAGATGCATGGCCACATCATGAAGATCACCACCTTCACAACTAAAACTTTACAGACTTTGTACAGACTTCACTGGTCCTCAGTCCAAGAAAAAGCACTGAGATCTGGAAACAGCTTTTCAGGTTAGGAATGTGAAAGAAGCATGTGAAATGTCTACTTGCATACGCTTATCCCACAGCTAAAGAAGGACTTCTCCCTCTAGAACTGTCTTCCTGGCAGTTGTCACCGAACACTGGATTCACACACAAAATATTTATAAAATTTATCTACAATCCACAAAATACTCACATTGCAGAACATCCCACTACATAAATCTGTACAAATAATGAAGACATTCTGGGATGAACATCTGAAGAAGCTGCCAGAGAAAAATCTATGTATGCACAGAGCAGTGCCTGATCCCACCTACTTTGCAAGGCATTTTTCACAGGCATCACCCTCACTGCCCTTTGACATAGGCAATTATCTGCTCTCAATCCCAGCTGACCTCGCATTCCTTACCCACCTGCAACTCCCATGTAAAGATAACAGGAGTTTTCATTCACATTAGCTTAGCCTCTTTGTTCTGGGCAAGGAAACGATATTCATAATTCCCAAACTAATTTCATTCCAGTAGAGGATTAGCTTCCGTCTCTGTTGCTGTAGAATGAAAAGGCGAGCAAGAAATTATCGTAAATAATTACAATGCTTTTTGCTTTACAAAGGATACCCAGAGGTTTGCAAAAAAAAAAAAACCTTTTTGCTGGATTGAATCAGCAGTAAATTTCTGAGCATGCCTCAGACACACTTAGAAAGCCTACCGAGTCCTACAGATAAGGCCCAGGACTGAGAGTTGGAAGATGAAAGCTCTACTGCCTGCTCTTTGCATACTTAGGCTAGTCAACTTCCAAACCATAAAAAAGGGAAATAATGCTACTTCTCAAGCTTATAAATATGCTATGAGACCAAACTCATCAGCGTTTACAAAGCACTCCTAGACTCCTTGTCTGGAAGGAGTTATACAACCATAAAGTATTATTCATGGTGTTCTAAGGAAGAAAAGTACGTATTACTGCAAATCCAGCAGTAGCTTTTCATGCACCATTAAGGTTTACTACACTGTCTTAATCTAATCATAAGCACTTCAGAACCCAGATCTGTCATTCGAAACATACAGATCAGACTTCATCATTGAATAACCAACTGGGTCAACAGTATACAGCACAGGACACACATGCACTTTTTTCCCTCATTTATCCCACTTATCTACAACTGAATCATTTGTATCTTCAGAACTCCATCATTATTGGTTTTCCTGCCATCTTCCATTATGTCTCCCTGGGATTTCAACATGTTCGAAACTCAGGTACTAGATCTGCTTGCACATTTTTAAAAAGCTGAAATGGGAAGGAGTGCAAAGTTCAGGTCTACACGTCCTCCAGCATTTATCGAGTAAACTGGGGTTCCTTCAGGCAACTTTTTCTGCCCATTATTATTCTGGGATCTCCTTTGCTTGCAATTCTGAAAATGTATTCATAACTAGTGGTAGACTTGCTTTTGACTTGCTGATCAAAATACAATCTTTATAGCTCCAGGCACCATCATCAATGCTGTGCTGGAGGGAGTCCAATCCCGTTCAATGCAATCGGCTGTTAAAAATAACCGCCAGCTCCCAAACCACATCTTTGGACTCATTTACTCCATCTCCTCCTTCAGGCTGCTGCCGCTCCCCTTTGCGGTGGTCTCCAGCTCCATCCTGAGCTCGGCAGGCAACTCTGCCCACCCCTCACCACTGTGAGGACATCTCCCCCCAGCACAGCACAAGGGCTGCTTGAGAGCTTCACCTGAGCTTGACAGAACTTCTCCCCTCAATTGCCCCCTTGCTCTCTACCCTCTTGCAGCAGGTCCAGGAGGTCGGCACTTCCGCAGCCCCCCATGCCAAGCCATGCACTCCACGCCGCCCAGCCCTTCCCTCCAGCTCTACAGATGTTGTTTCGATGAAACAACCCTGTCCCTTTGTGTTTGATATGTTTCTGGTTTAAATCCAGATATTAAATCTCTCATTTAAGAAGAAAAGGTCAAATTCAAATATCACCATCCTTAAACATAACGCAGTCAGGGAGTTTTACCATTTAGGTAACATTCCTTTTACCGGGTCAGTTCCAAGCCTTTCCCAAAAATATTGCATTTGCTTCACTTTGAACTGCCAAATAAAAAAAAAAATTAAAAGGACAGCTCTCTCATTTTTATCCAAATAAGGCAGAATGAAAAGACAGGACGGCAGATTTTCCATCAGAAATCTTCCCTGTCCAAACTGGCCAAGATGCTTTAACAGCCTGAAAGGAAAAATAGAGGCCTCTCCAACAACTGTATCAGCTGCTGTTTACGTGAACCATTCCTCATCTTGCAGGACTCCGAGCAGACTTGTCTCCACGAGCTGTGGGATCACAAAGCCTGATGGACCTACGCTGTCATGGATGGAAGGCAGTTACAGCTCTGCAGCGATGCTTTCTCAAGTACACAGCCCCACGGCCAAGAAAATTAGGTAGTCACCTCAGATACTTCCAAGAGCAAAGTTTGAATCATGTTCAGAATACTTAATACTCTGAAAATGCTGAGCACCTGTCCTTTGAACAGGAGATACCCTTCAGGTATCCCAGGTAGATCCCCAAAAACAGAGATGCTCTGGATCACTTGCCATCGTGCAAACTCTTGACCTGCTGTGGCAGAGCCAAAGCAGGACTGTGACCTGCACCTGCCACCTCCACATACACACCCTCCCTCAGCTCTCATTGCATGAGGCAGCAGATGCTATTGCGTTACAAAATGCTGCCTTTACTCAAAGGAAAAAAAAACAAAACAAAACACACACCAAAAAAACCCACACAGAAGTGGATAAACACATAGCTGTACATTTAAGCATGGATTAAACAACATTGCTGTTTAGAAGAATGTGGTTTTAAAGAACAAATTTCCAGAGGAACTTAATTATGCTCCTAGGGTTAACAAAAGGATTTGCGTGATCCAGTTTCTCTTCCTTACTCCACTGTGAGTGATGGATGTGACTGAATACAGCAATCCACTTAACCCCACAGGATCTACACCCATCATTTTAAATAATTAAATAGCATTCATTTGAGGTGATCCTTTCTCTCCCACTCCCTGCTGCTTAGCCTTACATATAGAAAACATTTAGTGCATAAGGCAAACAACAAACAGGAATATAATTAGTCCTTTTGAACCAAGATGTTGTTTAACTAATTGAAAAGAGAGAAAGCAAAAGCTCGCACTGCGTGGCTAGCGGCAAAGTCATAAATTGTCACTTTTCTGAGGTTCATACTCCAGTAATTATCTTTTATACAAAGAACAGTGACTCATAAATCTGCTTTTTCATAAAAATCCTGCACAAAAAGTCTGCAATAAAAGAGCTTCCCCCCACCCCGTTTTTCTTGGTCAACTTGAAGCTGAAACAAGGTTTTTATGAGCTGTGGGAGTGGAAAGTCATTAGGGTTTCAATTCCAAATGAAAATTAAGGCTTTTAACTTCCCATACTACTCACACTGACAACCCTTCATACATAATTGCTTACGAAGAGTTACTGCGGTCTTGTCACCCTCCTAATGATTGGGTGATACACTGACAAATAGATCCTCCCTAAATTCCACTACACAACTATGAATAAAAGCCCAAGGCGGTTCAGAAACATTGGGTTCACACCCAAGAGTGACTTTTATGACTTTTCAGTCATGGCTTGTTTGGAGTTACCAAATTATCAGCATCAGAAATAGAGCAATCAAGGGAACAGGTAAGAATTTAATTGGAAAGAGGAAAGGTGTCGTCAGCAATCACAGCAAACACACCGCTCGCTGCCTTGCAGTGAAATGGGGAGCAACGTCACAACAAGGACCCATCTGCTTCACAGTTGTGGTTCTTCACCTCCGCCAAAATTGCACTGGGCTGCCAGATAAACAGCGTTTTAAATAGGCATATATAGTATGATACTCAACTGGGCAACATAGGTGGGATGAGCTGAAATAACAACAAATGCTGTCCCCACACTCTGGAAGATATCAAGGTAATCTGTTCTGTGACAGCAGCAGCACCTTTCTGCACTTGTCTCTGGCTGTGGAGAGGCAAACACTGCTCTTTATCTTATTTTGCTCTTTATTTTCTCATTTAGAAGAATTTTATGTGACAAGTTTCTATTTTTGACAGTTGGCTGGAGATTGTCCATACTTCATCATCCTGCATTCCCAGGAATTATATACAATACACAAAGAAGCATCCCAACACATAAAATACTTTTATCCCAGTAAAGCTGAAACAGGATTTGAAGCAACTCCAAAACTGGGAACTAGAAAGGTCTGGAGTTTCAGTTATAATAAAGTCTGCTCCTTCCTTGCTAGCTCATTATAACTTAAAACCTGTGTTGTTTCTCATCACTGGTATCATAGCAATGCTTAGAGCCCCTTTTGAGGTAAGGGTCCAATTCTGTTGAGCACTGTATGAGCATGTTATAAATGACCTAATGAACTACCAAAAACTCAGAGAAGACAATGGAAATATATTACCCTGGTTGTACAAAAGGAGAATCACAGATCACGTAATTTACCTAAGACTACATCAGGAAGCCATGTTACAACGAGAATGCACACCAAATACGAGTCCAAATTCAGTGCTGTAAGTTGCAAAAACATCCATCCTTTTGTTATTTTAAAGCTTACACCTAAAACAATTGAGTCTTAACTGACCTCGTAAAAAGAGGACTGCATTTTGTTACAAGAGGCCAGGAGCAAAGCGTGAGAGACTTCCAAATAAACTGCTCCAAATCGAGAAAGCAAACAGCTACACCAAAACCTGAAAAAGAACAGCTTTCAGAAGATGGTTGAATACAGTCACACACATTCAGCTGCGCCAACATGGCCTGGAGGACTGAGAGCTGCAGAAATCATGATTTTTTCTGAGGTAGAACCTGCAGCCACTCCAGAAGAGAAGATCCCTACCAAGAAGACATACATTATTGTGTTTCAGAACATCAAAGAGGAATAAAAGCACAAGCTTTAAAAACTGATCCCTATCCTTTAAGAGGTGTAACAAGCAGCTAAGAGAATGCAAAGGGGAAACACTGCAAATGTTATCAGAATTGGAAGACAGAAAGCCTGCTGCGCTGGCTGAAATACTCAACTGGTGTGTAGCCTCAAAAACAAACATCACAAAAAAATGAATTAATAATTGAAATAAAGTGAGTACATCGGTATAGGTAACAGCAAAGGGCAGGTGTATCAGCGGTCCGACGAGAAGCGACTGACTGACTCACTCCCATGCTGGGTTTGAGCTGCAATCAGGAAAGCGAACAAGGGGACATTTTATCAGAGTTTTTCACAATATGCGATCTTTGTGCAATGCATGAGCCACTGGTGAAGATCATATAACCTATAACTACATATCGCATTCAACAGCAAACAAGCTTTTAACTCAGTGGAAAGGGATTAAAAGCTCCACAGATCCAAATCATAGATCAAAGTTATATTCAGCTGCTGGGAAATACATAAATACAAGACTGCAAACCCCAGTAAGAGAGATAAGAAAAGGAAACCAGGAAGACAACAGAATACTGCACCTCACAAAAGTGCTTTGAGATTGTACATAAAAATAAGATTTTCTTAACACCTTTGTCAGGAGCTGAAAAAGATTCAGTGTCAATCAAAATGAGTTGTTTTCTATTATTGATACTCTGCTAACATCTGAGGATGCTACTCCAGCACAAAACAGTGGACTTCTCTGTAGGTTGTCCTGGAGCCATTTCTAGCAGATCCTAACAAAAAACACAGGGAGACCAGTGAAAACATCAACATGACAATGGTAAATAGCTGCATATATATAACCAGGGGCAGTCCTCTGGCTACACAAAAATCAAGCAGACTGTTACCTAAAGAGGCCAGATTATGTCCATTGTTGAAGATTAAAGACATTACGGATCTTCTTTGAATTAAAGACTAAAGCAAGTGTAGACACTCCATTCAAGTCAAACAGTGTCCACATAGTAACTTTGCTGGCCACTGAGATGTACCACACCGCTAAATGGTCCATGGCCTGATACAAAGTCACAGCCATCCTTCAATGAGCACAGTGTCATAGGAGTGGCATTTATGGGACGAGGCATTATCAATAAGTGTCACAGAGTGATTGAAACGTACCATAGCAAGTAAAAAACTGCAGATGAAAGATGGATGCCAGCCCTCCAGAGACTGCTTAGCACTTAATGGAGAGCAGGAAGCCAGGAATGCAGGTTTTAACCTTGGATTTGTGACATGCAGTAACCTGTCTTCAGATGATCCAGGATGGAAGATGTGGGGAAGGACAAACATTTTTTTTAATGTAGTCAACCCCACTAGATCAGAGACTGACAGCAAGCCTCCTGCTGCATTGGTTTCCATAGAAATATGAAGCTTTGGGGACTGGAAACGCTGTAAGGCTTACTTTTTCTTCTTTTCTGAAATAATGGTCTGGTTTTACTGTTCTGCCCTGAGTGGTCCTTTTGCCTGCTCCTTTCCTCTCCATGGGTCTTCAGCAGTGAGAGGATGGAGCAGCCCCCACCGCAGAGCTCTCCCCACCACACCGCGCGGGGCTCTCAGCACCACACAGTCTCATTTCATTGTCCCAGGAAGGCAGGGGCAGGTCAGACACAGCTGCCACCCTCCCAGCATAGGCAGCCCTGGAGCATCCTACTGTCCTGGAGCCAGTTTGGAACAACAGCAAAGTACCTCCTCTTGCTTCCCAGCCTGAAGCCCTGCTCCATCCATTTGCTCCACACGCTTCATCCTCCATCTCCCAAAAACATTCAAATGCTGCTGACGTGAATGAAATCCCAGCAGGAGAGGAGTTTGGGGATGAGGTGGGGGCCGAGGCAGCAGCATGCCATCCTCAGTGTCACTGCACAGACTGGGGGATGGAGCAAAGACTGAAGGGCTCTTCAGAGCACTCCTGCTTTGATTGAACTAATTCTGCCAGCAAGCCGGGGCTGACACAACCGCACAAGACAGCTAGCGTGTCACCCCTGCGACGGCAGTCTACAACTGGCCAAAGCCCCAATGCCATCAGCCCAGCACCCGCTGCCGGGGCTCCCTCTGCTACAGACAGCTCAGGCCTCTCCCACCACAGCCACCCCAGGCAAACAGGAGACATCCCGTCCCACAAGCCTGTAGGAATAGCCCATGCAGACAATGAGCTAATTCACATCAGATTTAGGATCGCTTCAATCTCACCACGAGATCTCTGAAGTCTCAAATCCAACCAATAGCCTGTAATCTACTTCACAAGGACTGTCTTTCACAAAGACCCTTTACAGGAGAGTCCCTGAGCAAGGTGAACACTTGGCACCACCATTGCTCGGAGATGCAAGAAGTCGGTACAAGCAAAGAGCTTCCTCAGAGAGGCAAAGAGTAAGGCAAGAAGCAATTTACAGGCAGGAAGAATATATATATATATATATATATATATATATATATACACCTGTATACACAAGGATAAGAGTAACCTGGCATAAATGGTCTTGGCTCAGACATGAGTCACTAGAAAAGTGTTCAAAATAACCTGTACAGCAGCATTCAATTGCCATGGTGATAAATGTTTCCTAATGCCTAAGAGCAGCTGAGTCCTGAACTCCACACACCTCATTCACTAACAAAAGTGCTCATTACATTGAAAAAAAAAAAAAAATCACAAATGAATTGTGGCCATTTTAAGCCCTCCTCAGATCAAGGGCTGATTCACACAGTCTCGTTTCAACGGGGAGTACTGTGCTCACATCGCGGTTAATTCAGAAGATGGAGCTGGCTTGCTTTTTGCTTCACAATTCAGTAGGCAAGGGGAAGATAGATTCTCTGAGACAGTGTTACTTTTTCTGCCAGGAGTTATCTATTTGCAGAAGTGGGTCAACTTTCTCTTGGTGGACATGTTAGTGTGCGAGTGCCTTGCAGCGCTGCCTGCGAATTTCTCCCCGCTCCGCGTGCGGAGGAACCTCTGCACATAACTATTTATGGCAGCCAAGTGTTTCATGAATTGCAGCAAGTTAACCACAAGGGGATGATGACATTTGGCGACAGGGCAGGATGAATTCTAGCTGGCAGACAAAAAGTCAGGTTAAAAATACAGAATGCAGAAGCAAACCCAGCCAGTCGCTACTAATTCGCAGGAAAAATGGATGTGCAGCCTCCAAACCTCCCCTCTTCCACGCAGGCACCGTCGTGTGTTTTGCAGCGGGATGCATTAAAGCCTGATTGTGAGCGTGGAAAGGACTTCAGCCTTCCTGGAGCCAAGCATTTTAAGAGAATGTTAAATAGGCTTATATTTTTTTTTCATTTGCCTCACTCCACACCTTCTGATGTATACCAAACATTTTTTGCCAGTTTAAGCACCTCACCTCCATCTCACCTACCAGTGAGAACAGCCATTGTCCATCCTTGTGCTCCCTGAGCACCTCCAAAGGGCAGCCACCATACAGAAGGATGCCGTAGGGCCAGCCTGAGGGGACAACAGCAGACCCTGCCATGGACACATCTGTGTGAGATCCAAGGAAGGCCACCACCATGCTGGGGCAGATAAAAAGCCCAGTGGCTCCCAGGGCGGGACTCCAGTATCACCCAGGTTTCATTGATGTGGTCAGCTATGTCCCCACAAAAGCACTAACCCTCGAGCTTTCAGATGCAACATTTCTGTTAAGTGTTAATGTTCATGCCCCTCATCTCCACACACCTGCCAATGCTGTATGTTGGGTCCCCATGCCTGCCACTTAATTAGATCACCATTTAATTTGATCCTCAGCTTTATTTGATGGAATGCCTCCAGAGGACAAAATCATTTACATGTAACCAACATAGTTTACTCCTCTTATTTGGATTGCTTTTGACAAGTTTAAGTGGATAATTCCATCAAAGGCCCACAGAAAATTGCATTTTAATCAATATAAGTTTTTTTTCCTTCAACAGGACATCTGAGAACAAGATATCTCTATAGAAAGCTGAAAGAGGATACCAGATTTGACTGCACTACTATGCAGAATATATTTCCAGATACGGCCCAATTTTACTACATCGTTTAAGTGCCTTAAGCCTTGTTTTCAGGGACACCAGCTGCCTTGAAGTTTGTGAGTCTAGTGGTCTGGCACACAGTCAGTCAGCACACCAGCAAGAAGGCAGGAATGGGCAATGGAGCAGATCGCTCCACTGAAGCCCCTTGGATGAGTGCCCCAAGACTAGTGGCTACAAGAAACTCAAGCTGTATCCTTAGTCTCTGAGACCTCAGCATTGATAAACCTATTAGCAGAACTCATTGAACTTACACAGAAGAGATGGAAACAGGTCTTACATCTAGTGTATCAGCCCAGGGCAGGTTTCCTGGCTTAATCACAAGGAACCTGTATATGAGCCTACAGCACCAAAAATACCAACAGGTTGAATATGGCAGTATCAAGAAAAGATAAAGAAATGTTCAGAGGATGAAAAGTGCTCTTGATATAAGAAAATATATTAGTTGGTCAAGTCGCTTGAACCTCTGTTTAAGCATGGCAGGAGTCACAGAGCTCTGAGAGGTCTCCATTGCAGAGAACACAACTTTCTCTGAGCCAGGCTGCTGTGCCCAGGCAGTTTGGGGACTGCAAGGGGTGATATCTGAGTGGCATAGAGAAAGGTGATTTCATCTCTTTCACAGCTGCACTGGAAGAGTGGACAGTGGTCATGACACCATCTCAAACAGGCCCGATCTCACCTGATTTTAGGTGGTTGCATGTGAACCAGACATCCAGGCTACCTTCCCATCAGCAAAGAGTGCAGTTAGCGTACACCTCTCCTCCCTCTAAAGCAGACATAGTTGATATAAATCATGACATCAAAGTGTCTTTGTCCACATGGCCAATAAAGGAAGCCCAAGGGGATGCAGATATTGAAGTCTATATTGGAAATATCTCAAATTAAACGGGATGAACCTCACCCTTTGCTTCTGCCCTTGCATATTCTCATCTCAAAGGCCTCATTAATATGTCATAGTAAATAATATGTACAATGATTATAAATATGCTAATAAAAACAAAGGACTTTGGCCTAAAGGGTTTGTGAAGAAGAGAAATAAGTGCAGGGTAGCTGCATGTCCGATCAATACCAACCCACAGGGAACAGCCATTTCTCTTTGCCACCATTTTAACTGTAATATATCGTACCCCCTAGGTAAATATGTGGACATTTACAAGCGGGAATCAATAGACGCAAAGATCTTCCCACCCCCTCACCCAGAGAGACCATTCTTCTTCCACTGGAGCAGACAAAAGCAAGAGGCCATAGACTAACATCTCTGCTACTAGAGGCTATCCGCCATATCCACGACTTTCTTCTGGGCCTCTCTGACCACTTCTTTAAGTGTTGATGCTTTTAACAATTTAATTTTTTTAAAAAAATTAAAAAATAAAACCAAAACTGTTCACGTTGATAAAGAAATACCCAACTAGAATAAAGCAAATGCCCATTTTGGAAACCCAGAGCAAACAGCTTCAGTGGAAGGTGAGTATAACAACAACATTCGGTTGATGGAGGAAAAAATAATTAAAACCTGAAAGCTTTGGCTGCATGCACAGGATTTTATCCCAGGAATATCACCAGCTAGCGAGTCTGTATGACCACAGGCTTGCTAATGGATAGAAACAGTTGTCCCAATCAGATCCAGATAAGGCTAAAACCAGTGGAAGCCATTGCCCTGGCCTCAGGGAGATTCGAGCTACTCCTCCCAATGTTCCCATGAATCTCACAGCCCAGGGACATAACCTATGGTACCTGAAGTCTTTTTCCTTCCCCCAGGTGACGTTAACATCATGCCATGTGGCTGTCTTTATTTTCTGAATACATTTCTTTTCCACAACTGTATTCTGTCAGGAAGCAGGCAGTAGCAATGGCCATCACTCCAACAGGACTGCCTGAAGCTGGATGGGCAGAAAAACTACATATGCACAGAGATTCCCACCATGCATACAAAGGAAAGCCAAAGCACTCACAGGCACGACACAGCGACTGTGCCTTGATTTCTGTCCTGAATCTGTGGGTAGATTTATGAGAAACGTGGCATATCAGTCAACACAGATGCAACTGGCCAGTTCCCATGACAGAGATTGGAGATGCCCCTGTCCTGCAACCCAGCTCCAAACTCACACACGGAAGATGGACATCAGCTTCCAAAAAGCCAGTTTACAAAAGTAAATAGACTTCAGAGAAGTGAAGGTGGATCACAGGTTGGGTTGGTTTTGGTTTTTAAACTTATACCATTTATACTGAATTCACCTGACAAATTTAGACTCCATCACATCCCATTGGGGTGGGTCACTGAGGCAAATAAATCAAGCCCTGGTTCACCAACTCACTTCCAAAGGATTGCTGAAGAGGAGAAATATTTAATCTAACTTTGCTCACTAAGATTTCATTAAAAAACTACCTCCATAGGAGCATTTAGCAGTCACCATACTCCTGACTCCTTTAGAAAAGCACTGAACAAGTGAAACAGCCCTGTTCAATACCTAGAAAAGCAGAGCACCACAAGAAGCTCAACAGATACCGTTAGCAGGGGCAGCACATTTCAGGACTTTTCATCTTTTCCATATGCAAAGTGCTCTAGCAAGCAGCTCACCATGCCTTGCTCCCATCAGTTGTCCAAGACGTCTGCTGGGTCCTTACTACAGATGCTAAATTCTGCCCTGCATCCCTTTCAGATCCACCCACACCCTCCCTAAGAAACTATAAGAGGGCTGTCCATTGCGGTATGAGCTGAGCTGGCTGGGCAGTCTCTGCTTTATCCACTGGTTAGTTACCCAGTGCTGTAGCAAACCAGAATGAAGTTTGCAACCTCAAAATGAAAAGCCACGCTTTCTCCTCTTACTCCCTCTTGTTTTATCCCTGCAGAAAAATTTAAAATGTCATCAGGAAAAAGAGTATAAAAAGGCAGAGGTCCAGGCTGCATGCACAGCAGGCAGAGACAGCAGCAGGAGACACAGCAGGATGCTGGCTGTGGGGCTGCTCCCTGACAGCTCCACCACCCACCTGACTCACTGGGGTTGCTTTTCACGTTCACCTGTGCTGCTCCTTCATATTGTCACAGGCTTAACAGAATTGCCGCTTGGTCCCAGGCAAGCCCCCCTCCCAGACTTCTTGCTGTCAGTCAAAAAAAGGGGCCTGATAAGCTTTGTATTTACATATGTATTGAGAGGCATTTCCCAAGGCACAGTCAGGGAAATGGCCTTGCTGAATACCGATGCTATCTGAGAATGACAACTATTCAAGTCATTTTACAGCTTCACTACCTAAGTGGAGAGATCAGGCTTGTTTGCATCTTTACAAGGATTATTAGCTTTAAAAGTGCCGATGATATCTGTCCCACCCTCAGAAATGAAGCCTCGCTGGGCAGCAAAGACCTAGCTTCAGTGTTTCCCACAGAGACCATCTTTCACAGGCACGCCAAAACCAGAAGAGACCAAAACCTAAGGTCACATCTGAAATGCTTGAGCCTGTACTCCTCCTTTCTATACAAGAGCAGGAGAAAGGGCGCAGAGGCACGCATGTAAACATAGCCATGTGCAGATGTTCTACCACCCCTTCCTACGCTTGCCCTACATAGGGTAGGACATGAGACAGCTCTCAGTCCCCTCAGAATAATGCTTCTGGGCACCGTCCAGCACAAAATTTTTGAGGATGGCAGTGAGGACCGAGCTCTGCAAGCAGAGACTTTCCTCTTTATGCAGATGGCGATGACTTGAATCCCATGTGAGGAATCCCACAGTGCCTCACACCAAGTTTAAGGGATGGCTCTGAGGTTGTGGTGGTGTCCCATATGCACAAGAGCCCTAGGTTAATAGGAATAGATTCATCTGTCGTTGTCGTAGTCAGCTGTCAATATCTAAAATGGATGCTCTCTAAGGTTCACAAACTAGAACTGCAAAGCCCTTTCTGTCCCAAAAAGGTAACAGCACATTCAATATTTGCCAAGTGCTCTCCAGGCCTCTGTGCAGAGCAATCAATGCTTTATGAAAATAAAGTCTAGTCACATGAGGAGCAGAAGCTATCTGAAGATTTACAAACCAGATACTTTTGATTTACACAACACTAAGAGAGAGAGCAAGAGAGCAAGACAAAAACAACAAACATTTCAAGATGTTTGCTGTACCCTGCGACAGCTGGTGACTGGATCACCCTTGAAACCAGCAATCCCCATGTACTGGGTGAGGTGGCTGGAACATCTCCAGCTGTAAGTGGAGACACACAGCTGCGACAACAGGACTGCGCATGGCAAATTCATGAACAAACTATTTGAGAACTGGATTGATTGGTGCTGCATGCCCTCACATCTCTTGGGGCATAAGGACTTGTCATAAATCACAAAAAAAAAAAAAAAAAAAAAAAAAAAAAGACCAGCACTCCCTAGTCCCACCAGGACCACCAAAAGCTCTGGGAGCTGAAGGCACCATTATGTGGTAAACACATCCACTGCTGACACCAGTCAGAGTCAGCCTCTGGGGCTCCAGCCTCTGTGCTTGGAAAAGGGGAGAGGAGAGGAGAGAAGGGAGAGGGTACCCCAACCAGAAAATAGTCCTCTCTGGTTAGAAAAGAGGATTAAGGACATTTAAAAGAGCCTTATATACAACAATTAATTAGACTGGTGCCTAGTTTGATTCCTATTGAACCCTCTTGCCAACCTACTCCTTCCAGAAGTATTTGGTCTTGTTGGTTTCAAAAGAGAAAAAAAATCTCCATTTTAAAGACATTCCAATGGTATGTTTAACATTATGTTTAATGCTTGATCACTATTAGACAACAGGAGAAACTTTGCTTGAATACAAACTGTCAAAGGAGGCTTGGCACGATTTCACAGTGGAGCTTTTTTCTAACTTTAATGACTAGGCTGAACAAAATTGTGAGTACAGCGTCCCTTCGAGAGCGATCGCTTCTCTACAAACAAACCTCCTGTTTCTGAAGCTGAGCAGGGGAACAAGCAGGGGGACGTTGCACCTCTTCAAAACTGCTGAGCACGCCAGAGCCAGCCTGCCCTGAGAGCCCACGGAGCTAAGCTGAGCTAACGGGTGATGCTCTGTGGGGCAGACCCGCACTTTCACCAGATGCTTCCAAAATCTCTTCCAGGCTCTTTATCAATCTTATCAAACTAGCAAACAAACAAGACAAACGTAAACCAAAGTATTTAAAGGGGGGAGAGAGAGAGGAGGAAGAGATGGAAAAAATAGTGTTTATTTAACCCCGAAAAGTCAGGCTGTTTTTGTCAAGAACACCCAAAACAAACAAACAAAACAAAACACCAGCCCTCCAGATAAAGAAGGCTCCAACCCTCAGCCCCAGACATCAACAACACAGTCAAGAAGCACCACTCCCCCCTATTCACACGGGTGGCCCTCCCCAGCCCCTGAGGCTGCTCTTGCAAAGAGGTCAGCAAGGATGGGCAGGGGTGGGGACGGGCAGGACTCCCCTCCTCTGGCACCCCTCACCCCATTGCCAAGGGGCACCGAACCTGCCAAGGGGAGGTGGCGCAGGGCAAGGCCAGCGGCACCTGCTGCCAGGGGGCTGGGAGGGGGGCAGAGGCTCACCGTTTAGGCCGTTGGGGATGCTCCGGTGGTGAAGGGGTGCAGACAGGTCATCCATAGACCTCCGCATGGCCCCGGCCTTGCTGTCGCCGGCCTTATGGTGGTGGAGGTGGTGGTGGTGGTGGTCGGGGCTGCCCGCGCTGCCCGTGCTGGAGGTGCTGCTCCCGTCCCCCACGTCCCTGGTGGCCGAGCCACCGTTGAGGTTGGTCAGGCTGGCCTGGCTGTCGATGGAGCTCCGCGAGCCGGCCCCGCTCCGCTCCTCGTCCAGCATGAGCACCATTTCCTTCAGCTCCACATTCTCCCTCAGGAGGGTCTCCTGCCTCGCCTCCAGGTCCTTCAGCTTCTGCTGGTACATGCCCACCTCCTTCCACATCACGCTGGCCGTGTGCCTCCCAAAGCGCTGCCATTCCCTCGACAGCTTCTTGCCTTTCTGCCGGTCATCGTCCAAGAAGCAGCAGAGCTCCCTCAGCTCCTGGTTATCGTCCTGCAACTTCTGGTTCACCTCCTTCAGCCCGCGGATCTCGTGCAGGTGGAGCTGCAGCCTCCGGTTCACGTCCTTCATTAAGTTGCCGTGTTCCACCATTAAGTTCATCTTTTCATTCTCCACTTTTCTCAGTCTTTTCACCAGCTCTTCCTTGCTCCACCTCAGCATCTCCTCTTCTGAAATTTTGCTCAGGTCTTCTTTAGACCCTTCCAAGGAATTCTTTGCCATCATCTGTGCCTAGGCAACGTTTGCTCTCACACGGGAACAAATGGTTCGGGTTATTCAGATTATTTTGTTCGCCTGATTTCTTGGGACTAAAATTCACTGCAGCATCTCAGGGAAGAAATATTATAGTTCTCCGCTGAGCGTTGGACAAGGCAGAAGAGCAACGCCGGACTGGAAGATCTGCTTTCCCACAGACCCCATAATAATAATTTTAAAAAAAAAAAAAAGGATGGGGGGTGGGAAGAATGAAAAAAAATGGCACCCCCCCGAGGGGGCTGGGGGCGGCAGGGAGCCGGGAGCCGAGCGCTGCCCCCTTCCAAGCGAAGCCTCCAAAAACGATCGGTCAACTTACCCCGGGCAAAACAACTACGCGGCGGCCGGCCCCCCCGTTACCGGGTGCTCCGTCCACTTGTCCTCCCGCCCCCCCGCCGCCCGCCGCTCCCAGCCGCTCCCCGCCGCGGGAGACCGGGCACCCCGCACCCGCCGCCGCGGCCGCTGCTCCGCTC